>VUQR01007503.1:14736-27969 GCA_015108515.1 Hemichromis elongatus | reverse complement strand
CTAATGCATTTGGGGGGGGGTTTGTACACCCTTTAAAAATGCACCTAAACCTAAAATGAGAGAACAATCAGGTGTGACAATAAGATGCTACACAAATTTTTGTGCCAGCCAGTGAAAAAAAAAAATTGTCCGCCACAAGACAGAGAAGAACACCACAGGTGTATCTCTCCTCCTGGTTCCCACCTGGAGACAGGTTTACAGTACAATCTGCCTTTGGTTGCTTTTTGGCAGCAACTATGACATTCATTTTCTGACATACAAAACAAAACAACGCTACACTAACTATACACTCAAACGTACAAATCTCTCACATCTCAAAACTCACGGTTGATCTTGCTTGCTCTCTCTCTCTCGGCTACATTTTTCCACCAATGGGAGAAGGCTCTGGCACACACGTTTTTCTAAATTCTCAAGTACATGAGTCGTGTTGTGGCTCGCCGGCTCTAGTGATCTTTGACCTCCCAGTCTGCTATCGGGCTGGTGGGTAACAGACGTCTCAGAAAACGTCGGCGCACTTTTGGAAATATGTGATATCTTGATCAATCGAGCAGATATTTGAAATTTACACGGTTACATTCTCGCCTGAAAATAACTTAAAAGTTAATTTTGTGACCCAGAAAGAGTAATATTTTTAAAAGCCGAGGACTTTTCCAAAGAAGATTGTGACGCTCGGATTAAGCTGTGGCCCAAGGTACAGGAAGCTGAAAACAACGGCAGAAGAGCACTCCTGAAGGAGGGTTATGCTATAATAGACGGTAAAAGAATCGATCCATGAGATACATTTGAAAAAGTGACTAAGGTAACTAAAAAATGAGAGGGTCATAAAGAAATTATTTAGTTATATGTTGAGTTATAGGAAGTTATAATTGCTACTTGTAACAAGGGGTTTATACTTTCATAATGTGTTTGAGTACTGTTAAAAAGAGATATGTAGGACACCTAGGCTTATTGATGCTTGAAGCATTCCTTTTCTTTCTTTAAGTGCAAAAAAGAAGCCAGTATTGTTCTTGTTTTGTACTTTGTTTTTTTTGTTTTTTCCTCCCCCTATGTATATCTGTTCTAATAAGTTCTTTAAATGTTCAAGGCTTAAAAAACAAATTTAACGCAAAGCCTTTTTTTTTTCTACTAGAAACACATTCTAGTAAGGAAGAGGAAACATAACTGGGGAGAAGGTGTTCTGCATTCACATAGTGCTCACTCAGCAGGAGTGATGATTTTATTTAACAATTTTGTGGGGAAAGTTATTGACCATAAAGTGATGAAGCGGGTCATTGGCTTATTATGTTAGTAGAATTCTGTGAACAGAACATTCTTCTCATCATTGCGTATGGATACAAAAACAGGTCTCTAAATAGAAACATGTTGATACATTTTAACTAAATTAATTGCAAATTGGAAAGATACGTATGGTACTAATCAGGTAATAACTGGAGGCAATTTTAACTTGGCACCTAACTCATGGCTTGACAGACAACCAGAACATGATAGTATTATTTGTCATTTTTACACGTCAACTAATATGATAGATTATTGAAGGATGACAAATCCAAATACGAGGAAATATACTTGGTTTAGTCCAACAAATAAAAACACATGTTCAAGACTAGATTATTGGCTTGTCTTTCAAATAATAGCAACTTATGTTACTAAATGTGAAACCCAATAAACCCCACTTATTGATCATTGTCTAATAAGTCTCTAACTATCTTTAACTAACCAACAAAGGTCGGAAAACATATGGAGATTTAATAATAGTTTATTACAGAACAAAGATTTCTGTACACAAGTTAGAAAAATTAAGTCAGAAATTAATAATATGATGATGTCTAATGTCAGAAAATGGGAATGGTTCAAATATAGTGTTAAACAACTAGCTATAGAAACTATAAAGAAAGTATCTGCCTTATGCATATTAAACAGAAAACTCTATTTATACATCACCCTGCAAAGTATTGAAAAGGTTAACTCCGGTAATCTATCAGCTCATTTGGCATAATAAAACACATTACATTAAAAAATCACAACTGTTCAAAGAATACACTAAAGGAGGCACAAGGACAATTGATTATCAATCAGTGGTTGGAGTATTTAAAATTTACTGGATAAAAGACTCTCTCTTAAAATCTGACTCCATATGGTTCCATATCCCCAACAATATTTTCAGGTGGGAGGGGTTGGATTTACTCCTGAAATGTGATTTTGTTATATATCCAAGTTGCCTGTCAAACTGTCAGAATATCATAAGCAAGTTTCGTCTTATTGGAAGATGGTTGTTGCCCATAACTTTACGCCCAATGGCTCCACCTCGTGGAATAACAGGACCATTACAATTATTGGGAAGTCATTATTCGTTAAGGAATGGTATGAAAAAAACATTATTTTTATAACAGTTTTTACTTGATGAGAAGGGGCAGTAGTGTCATGTTTAACATTCAGTGTTCCCTTAGAGAATATAACAAATTTTGTAATGCGATCCTTTACCCTCCCTTAATTTGATACAAAATCATTTTTATTACTCTAAAGGACAAATACGTTTACCTTCTTTAAAGTTATATTAGATTCCTTTAACTAATAAAATGTATGGTAACAAAACCATAAATAAAATGTTTAAAAATATATTATTTCACAATTTTAACAAAAGCTCAAAATTTAAAGGGTATAATGTTAAAATAAACAACAGTTTTTGAAATGGCCCTTTTCTCATCTTTAGGGCTACTGAAGGATTCATGTAAAGATGCTGCTTTCATATGTGAAAATGTGTCCCAGTTTCTATTTTTGTAATGAATGTGTTTTATTTTTGTACCAACCTCGTGTATGTAAAAGTGTTGCCAGAAAAAAAAGTAAAATGTCATAAGAATGGCCTCAACATACTCTAACTTCCTTCCTGTTTTTTTTTCCAGATGCACCAATGTTATCTCCCATTGAGGGTTTGGAAATTTGTGCAAAGAATAAATATTTAACAAAAGTACTTGTGACGAGTCCAAGAGAACGCAAGTACGCACAAGTACGCAGGCAAAGACAAAGAGACAGGCTGACCTGAAATAGGGACTGAGGCGGAGTTACTTTGTGTGTGTGTATGTGTAGCTTTAAACCTTTTGACCCACAAAAAGTGACAGTAAAACAAGAACCGACTGCTTTAAGGTCAGTGCGGGAGCAGCGGCTTCGCTCATGCCCGATTCATTTTCCGTTTGGACCCGGAGGTGTGAATATCTCCGGCTCTGACAGCAGCTGCGAGGACTGTCCGCTGCCTCTGAGCCCTTTGGCACGGGCGAGGTGCCCACGGCAGCACCCGCTGCTGGTTGAGAGTAAGAGCCACACGTGCTTTCACGTCAAAAAGTCGCCACAAGTCTCCAGTAACACCACCAAAAGTCGCCAGATTTGTCGCTAGTCGCTTTAAAAAAATTAGTCGCTAAGGGAGTCTGAAAACTAAATATAGCGACAATGTTACTAAGCTGGCAGCGCTGCAAAAACAGCAGCATGTTGTTACGTGGAGACTCTAAAGGCTGCTTCATACATGACCAGATTATATTTCAAATATTTGTTCAGTTCTCTTCCAAACCCCAGCAGCTGGTGGTTGTAATTTTTGAGTGTCTAAAATAAAAGTAAAAACGTTCTAACATCACCTGTTTGTTTTTATTCAAGCATACACTTTTTTATTAATAGAGAAATTTTGCTACTGAGGTTAAACATAATAAATATATATTTCTTAGATAACTTCTAAATGTTAAAGTTTGGTTTATTTCTGAGTAAGTCGGTTTGGCTGAGATTAAAGTTAAACTTATATAACATATAATCAGTTAAATTGAGAAGGGACGGCGGTGAAAACTCCGGACCTGTGACGTCATCAAGCACTACGGACTGGACCATTTTTTAATTGGGGCGGGGGGTAACATTTTACAATATATTCAGTTTTTGAATTTCTAAGCAGCGTTAATTGTAAATTTGCTCAAAGTCTTAATTGGTTGCTTATTTTAACAAACAAACCTGTCATATGCACCCCAGATGAGCAGAGGGCTAAGCTCTGCTCATCTCTGAGTGGGGGCCACATTTGTCCCACATGTGTGGCCGGGAGGTCCTAGGAGGGTAAGGAACCTATAGATTATTGTGCATGGCGCAAAGAACAACATAAACTGTGTCTCTTCCCCTTATCTGAGATGGAGCGGATCAGTGACCGTCTGTGCAGGTATAAGAACTACAACTTTCTATGCCGTCACTCAACTGTCGAGTACATAGACTCTCTTCAGAGTTTTGAAGTAAGAGACAGTGATGTCTTCCTCGTGTCTTATCCAAAGTCAGGTTAGTGAAAAATCTCTAGAGCATCCAATTATTTTTCAGTTTTATTATGTCCAGACGGATCCACTGGTTAGATAATATCACATTTTTCTTCAAAAGGTACCATATGGGCTCAGCAGATCATCACTTCTATCTATGAGTTGGACGGGCATCTGAAACAGTATTCTAATAACTCAGAGAAGATGCCATGGCTGGAGTTTACAGGGGGTGCATACACTCACCGCCCCTCTCCGCGGCTCTTCACATCACATCTTTCCTCGGCCCTCATGCCTCCAGGACTGAAGGACAAGAAGGCAAAGGTCAGAGCTGTGTAGAAACTCAAGCAAGCCCGAAGAAAGAGCAGGTTTACAGGGATAGTATGACAAGGTTCTTTAAGTGGTTAAAAGATATAATTTCCTCATCATTTTTTTTAGATTAATTGTATTAAATAAATTTGTTGAAGAAAAGCAACATTTTATTGAAGTTTTATTGTTTAGAAAAGACATTAAAGGATTAGAGGCAAGTTCAGATTAAATTCAGATTTTTTCTTGGTCGGTTACACAGCACTAATCGTCAGGTTGCTGATAACTTATCACACAGCTTTTTCAAACATAGACACTCCTGACTCGAAAAAACAAACAGTGAAAGCTGGAATGCTTAAATAAAGCTTCAAAACATGGTCTCCATATCAGTGGGTCACCTTATGGTGACAACATCTAGCTTTTACATACAGCCAATGAAAACAAGTTGCTTATACATTTATATGAAGCAATTCTTAAAACGTGTAGAAATTAATAAACTGCTCAAACTCAAGTTATTGTTAAAAATAGTTAGAAAGTGGCATGGACTCTTTTTCCATTTTGTTTTTTATGTCAGATCGTGTATTTGATGAGGAATCCAAAGGACAACGTGGTGTCTTATTATCACTTCAGCAAAGCCCTTGAAGACCTCGAGACTCCCGAGAGCTTCGATCAGTTTTTCGAGTGGTACTTGACAGGAAATGGTACGTGTCCTCACCTCTACTATCTGCCTAATGACGATGACCAAGAAGATGCACCTGTTGCATTGTGTGTTTTTGCTAAGCAAACAGAGGTTAGTCAAACAAGAAAAGCTTGTAATCTTTTGAACTCATTCCCTTTTTGACCCTTAAATCGGCGGTCCCCAACATTTTATGCGCCGGTTTAATGTCAGACAATATTTTCACGGACCGGCCTTTAAGGTGTCGCAGACAAATACAACAAAATAAAATGATAGTCCCAGGACAAAAACTGTGCTGTTTTGTAAATATAATAATAGCGCCAATTCACTGTGTAATTGTGCAACTTTATCAGCAGCATCTCTGCTCATTAATGCTCTCTGCTTGCTGTGGTGACACATAAACATTTCTTTCAAAATAAGACAGACAACTGCAAAACAAATATAAAGTACATTACATTTATAATTCACCATAATGCTAAATCAATGAGAGCCCTGTGCATGTTTCACTGCAACGAGACGGTCCCACGTGGCTGTAATGTAGACAATAACACCTGAAGTGTGTTGCTTAAGTTCAGTCTGCGCCGCAGTTTTGTTTTGGTGGCTGTAACTGCAGAAAACTATAAATTTCACACCCGAGCCTCAACTATCGCTGCCCGGTACCAAACGACTCACGGACCGATGGGGTTGGGGATCGCCGTTTTAAATCACTGCTATTCTGTTATCATTAATAGACTTAACTTGGATTAAAGTGAAGTAAAATCAAAGGGAAAGATTTCCTAAAGCACTGACTTTGTTCTGGCTTTTTGTTTTGTGCTTTTGATAAAAGTTTAGACTCATGGCTGTAAGTGATTTACTTCAAGTTAGCTTCTATCAGCCGAAGAGGACCGCTTGCAAAGAGGACAGTGCAGTTCGACATCTATTGTTAAACAAAAAATGCAAAAAGATATGTTTGTTTTAGCAAAGCCATTTTATTTTCTTCACCTGGCATCATGCTGTTAGTACTTGAGTTCTAGTGGGGTAAATATAGTCAGCAGACACTTGATTTTATATTAAAATGCCAAATGACCAGCTGTATTATGCTGCTATACAGTACAAGCATCATCCTGGTTTGACCACATCAGGGAATGGCATTTACACAGAGACCAGTACAACATCCTCTTCCTGACCTATGAGGAAATGATTTTGGTAAGATGTTTCTTCCCACTTTTGTTGTTCCCAAGAAAACTCAAATAATCTGGGAGAGTTTCAGGTTTCTTTTTCTGTTGCGTTTCTGCTTTCCTTTCAGGACCTGAAAGGCTCAGTGAAGAAGATCTGCAACTTCTTAGGGAAAAACCTGACTGAAGCCGCCACCGATCAAGTTGTGGAAAAAGCAAAGTTTGAGAACATGAAGAATGATGCAAAAGCAAACTATGAGCACCTTCCACCAGAGAAGCTCAGTGGAAAATTCCTGCGCAAAGGTAACATAACAGACCTGCAGCTGCTGTGCGGAAAAATGTGAACAGACATCAGATGTAGTTTTTGTCTTCATTCCAGGTCAGATTGGAGACTGGAAGAACACACTGACTGCTGCACAGAGTGAAAGAGTGGATCAGGTCCTTCAGGAGAAACTTGGTGATTTGCCTTTGACGTTCATCTGGGAGTAAACAGATCAGCTCTTCAGTCCCCCAGTAAAATACTGGCAGTGGCTAGTAGTACACCTCAGGCCTCCTATAGATACACCAATGTTATCACATTTACTAGATTTTCAGCAAACTTCATCTTTGAGATTTATGCTTATCTGTCACTTTTATTACATACACCCATATTATGAATTTGAAAATCCTATGTCGCTTCATTCTCCAGTTATCACATTTACAGGCTTGGGTGCCCTCGTTGTCCACCAGGGTGAAAATATTATCCCATCAGTGTTGTAAAAAATCGTTGAAGCTTTTATTAAAATAAAGTAAATCTATTTTATTTTCTTCTGTGAAAAAAAAACAACTTGACCTTTGTAAACATTTTCCTGAGTTTATGGGTTCAGTCACTCGTTTCAGATTATATTTAAATATATATCGTGTTTATTCTGAGCATCATGGGACTAATCTGCCCATGAGCAAGCAGTTTTCAGTTACATCCACTCCTCGTTTATCACATCAAGCTCATTGTTTTGTCCGTCGTACTCGCGTATAAAATGCTTTATGGAACACATTTTGAACTTCAGTACAGGAAATAAAAAATAAGACATTAAAAGTAGTTGTATAATCTGCTGTTGCCTTTATTAAATGTCAAAAGGAATTCACTTGTTTCACTCTCAAAGTTGTTTTGATCACTGAAGCCGACTCCACGCTTCAATTATCATCATCTGAAATGAAAAGAGTTGAACATGAACACTCAGAAACCAAAGACACACAAACTTTGGTATTTATAATAAAAAGAATGTGCAGAAAAAAAAATGCATTATTTAATTTAAACAGTTTGAAAGGTAAGCTGTTAAAAAAACAAATGTTTCTTTGAGGTTACTGGTACGGGTAACTTCTTGTGACTTGAGGTTCGTGTGACTGCATGTTCCCAAAGAAAAGTGCACAAAAAGAATGACAGCAATGAGAAATTAAAATTTATGTAAAAAAAAGAAAAACACTGGTCATTTCATAATTATGTTTCCTGTCGAAGTAGCACTGGAGAGAGAGACTTGTGTAAGAATAAAAAAAGACAAACTTTGAGAGAAAATGTGAAAAATGTAACAAATTCCAACAGTATTTTTTTTTTACAGAGTTTATATATTTTGTGATAACTAAGCATTCTGTCTGGTCCAGTACAGATGTGATGATGTTGAAAAAAATTGAATTTGAGCACGAAAACACTGAATGTGCTTTACAATCCATTTAAAATATGAATTAGTTAATCGACTGGCATTTGTGGCCTGACCAATGAGGGCAGCAGCACCATCAGCTGCTCAGGCACATGCCTGCTGTCCTGTGTGTATAAAACATTTGTACCAGCATGTTAATCTAAAACAACCTGCCCTTCCCACACAAGCGTTACTTCAACCTTTATTTAAAATAGGAGCTAAACGATACCTTCTTCCTCCTCGTCTTCTTCATCCTCCTCCTCTTCCTCATCTTCATCAGAGCTGAAGGTGCCATCGGGCAGGCTGTACACACGGATCACTTGCTGTAGATGAGAAACAAACAATGTCAGCTCGTGAGCTCACACACCTCCCAGCTGCCTTTCAGTTCCTCTGCTCTCTGCGCCGGCTCACCTTGTTCGGGTCCTTCAGGATCAGGTACTTGCCCTCGTCCAGCTTGAGGCAGATGTCGATGACGCAGCGCAGGATTCCCCAGGCGTTCTCCATGCTCAGGTTGATCTGGCTGGCGAATTCATTGGGTTTGAACTGCTGGGTGCCCAGGATGACGTGGCGAGCGGAGTCCTTCACGTGGTACCGAGACACGTACCTGGAGAGACCACAGAGTGATGCAGAGAGTCAGTCCAGCGTACTGCCTTGGCCCAGTGAGCACTGCAAGAAGGAACTGGATCGCTCCTCACAATCATCTTAATATATAAATTAACCTCCTCTTCTTTCACACACAGTATCAGAATCTCGCTCCTCACCCCAGTTTCAGGTACTCTGATCCAGCCAGCATGGCGCAGCAGGTCCAGCGGGCCAGTTTGTAGCTGTTATTCTTCAGCTCGGTAGCCAAGACGGCTCCTCTCTGAGAGTCCAGCTTCTGACGCCAGTCCACACCATTACAATACTAGAGGACAAGACAAATCAGAGGCACCAAAGCTTATAAATAGAACAGCAAATACTGAGCTAAAGGTGGAGGTTAACAGCCTGTGAACAGAAGAGTGGCTCTAGTGGCGGACGCCTTAGAAGCATGTGGAATAACAAAACTGCCTTCATTACAGCAGAATTTCAAAGAGTCTGAATCTGGAGATCTGCCCCCACTTTTCTGATTTTTACTCAGCTGCTCAGAAGTACAACCATGGCTATTTTGAAGACAGCACCGACTCTGTTCTGTGTGAGGTGAAACATCTGGAAGGACCTGGTCTATAGCTGACCATAAACTACAGCTTCACACGAACCCAAGGAGTCCTATTTCCTTTTGCTGACATCTAGTGGTCAAACATGTGAAATACAGAATGCAGCAGTTTTTAGAAGCACGTGAAAAGGGGCTGAGAAAAGTACATTTTTTTGCAACTGCCCTTTAAAAGGCCTTTTCGTTTTCCTCCAGATCACCATCTTGTTTCCCCCTTTTTCTAAGTTTTTATAAAAAATGTGAAGGAGATAACTCTAATACATTTAAGCTGAGCTCGTGAAGACACTGCGGCTAGCAAGGGCTTGAATTATTTCGAGTCGTTTTCTCGACTAGCAGACCGATGAGCCTGACTCACTCTGCTCTTCATTAAACCCGTTTCCCCGCCTCACCCTGGAGTCCCACTCGTTGAGCGTCTTGACGTTAATGAAGGACACTTCTCCGCTGGCCCCGGTCATCACGCCATCGTGCTCACAGCGGATGATCAGATCGATGTCTTCCCCGAGCTTCCAGTGACGATACCTTTAACACAAATCCAAACTATCAGCTGGAGAGTTAGCAGAAACTACATCCACTTATATTTACTAAAGAAACAACAGGCTCCTGTTCTGCTGGGAAGATGAGAAATTACAAATTGGTTTGAAGCTACTGAACATACCGGTAAGCTACAGATGCCACCTCGCTCTTGTCCATATCCTCCTCCACAAATGGGTTGGTGTTAGGAAACTTGTAACGGTCTCCACCCTAAAAGAAAGAAAACAAACACAACTCACTCTAACCGGCTAATTTTGTGTAAGGCTAACTTAGCTTAGCACAGAAAAAGCTGTGGGGCTTTGAATCACGTGACTTCGTACCATGCGTAAACACTGCTGGCTGAAGTTGTGGTTGATGTATGTGGCCTCCATCGCCAGGTTGCGAGGAGAGTTGAAGGAGTTGCCCTCATCCTGAGGAGGCTCGTTGGCAGTCTCGCTCACAGTTAGCAGATCTGAGGGGAAGATCAGAGCATTCAGCACCAGAACACCTCATCAGGAAGGTAAACGGTTCATCTCCAGCATGGCAGAGATCGGTACGTATGATGAAACGCAGTCATGTACCCTCGTGTCCTCCACAATGAGAACGTCTTTCAGGGTTGTTAACAGCAGGGTCAATGCAGTCATTCACTCGAAGATTTTGTTTTCCTTTAGTGAGATTTTCCCAGCGCAAACTATAAATGGGCCACATACAGCTAAAGCGGAGTGTGTGTCATGTTGCTTAACTGACTTTTACGCCATTTTCTGTACAAAAATATGTGTTACATTTAAGTAAACAAAACCCAAAATAAATAAATAAATAAAAAAGTGGGTTAAAATTCTCATTAAAATCCTTCAAATTTTCTTCTCTGCAGAAAAAAGCCTGGGTCGTGAGCTGCTTCTCTCAGCGTTTATTTAACTTTAGTTTGCTCTGAGATGCAAGTTTGTTGTCTGCAGGTCGCTCACCAAAGTCTGAGTTGTCTCTCTTGTCGAAGAACAGCTTGTTGCCCACTCTCTGCACGATGATGTCCCAGGAGTTGACTGAGCGCGTACAGCACATCAAGGTGGCCAAGATGGCATCAGTGGCAAACACGTTGCCCTGAGTCTTAGCCAGCTGGGAGGGAGGAAATAAAGAAATAAAGATGTAAGAAAGCTGCCAGACAGACTTCAGACAGTAACGCATTTTCAGGCAATTATTTTTTACCTTGCGGATGACGGGGTCGTCGGTGGTAGTAACAGTGTGGAAGATCCTTTTGATGCTCTTCAGCTGCTTCTCGTTGCGGGTGGTGATCCGATCAAAGGCCTTATCGTAGTACTCCAAAGCACCACAGCACTCACTGCAGGAAATGGGAAGTGAAACCTCATCATCACCTGTATTTCCCATCTAATAATCTACTACACGCGCCGTCTCCGCTTCACCTACATGTCAACAGGGTCAGACACCTCCATGTATCTCATCTTCATCAGCCTGGGGAAGTCCATCTCCTCCTTCACCTCCCAGTCACTCCTCACCTCCACGGAGGAGTCTCTGGGCTTCAGCTGGGCCTTCATGAACAGACGTCAATTACACACCAGGGTACAAACACACCTTTGGAAATCTTGAGATCACATTATCTTTAAAAATTAGTTTAAACATGAAGTGAGTCAGAAAAAATGCGATTCTTACTGTTGGTGAAGGCTGAGACTTAAAGAAACACCTGTCAACATTACTTTGACTATGATGCACTACAAAACTAGCCGATATTAAATGATACAAGGTCAGGCTCCTTAAACTTATTTGTGAAACAGCCCGAGTGTGAAACTTAAATTTACGCTGGGGCCAATAACGTTTCTCGACTTCCCGTATCAGTTTACCTTACAGTTATTTTCTTGATTAATTGTTAACATCATAAAATGAAAAAAATCCTAAACAACCTGAAGCAAAAACACACAAACCTTCCCACTATCACATCACAAAAAAATCTTTTACATCTCAACAGTGAATAAACACCTGAGATTTCTGGTCCCATTTCTGACGGACACCAAACTGCTTTTGGAACTTCTTCTGCAGCCGCATTCGCTCCCTGGAAAAGACAAAAATATGAGCTCAAACTTCAAGGTGTGACGATTCCACCGCCTGTGGCCAAAAACGTTCGGGTGTGGTCTCTCCTCTCTCACCTCTCTTTCTGCTTAGCGCTCTTTGGGAGCGTTTGCATGTTGAACTGCGTCATGTTCCTGCGGTCTTTGTCCCTGCGCAGGTTCCTCTGTGAAAACAAAAAACATCCTGTTACCAAAGTCCTAAAGCGTTAGATTAAAAACATTTAAAAATCACCCACTCAGCAACGACCTGCCGTACCTGAGCAAACCTCATGCGGTTCCTCTGGTAAGCCGTCTTCTGGGTCTTGGCGGTGTCCACCAGCTGGAAGCTCGTCTCATCCTCCTCGTGAAAGTAGGCGTACTGACTGCCGCCTCCAAACTGGGAGGAATACTTATCTGAGGACAACATAAACATAAATAATTAAGAAATCAGCAAAAAAAACAACAAAACAAAACAAAAAAAAACACAAAATAAATTGTGTGTGTGGGTTTTTTTTTTAAATTATGTCTGAAATGTTTGTGTGCAAACAGAAAAGTAAATGTTGTGATCTAATCCTGTTGATATTCTAATTAAACACAAAAAAAAGTGGCCACATAATTTAGGGATAAAAGCTTCGTTTGAAAACCAGCTTTATTAAAGTCTATCTTTATCTAAAAACGTTATTGTAGATCTAAGGAAATTCAGCCATATAAAAAGCACCAATGAGGCAGAGTTTGTACAGCTGTAACTTACTTGTGTATCTCTTGTCTTGGTAAGTAGCTCCAGTCCAGTCAGCAACCTGTCGGACCCAAAACACACAAAGTTAAGTAAAAAAACAAAACAAAACAAAACAAACAAAAAAAAACAAACAACTCAGGACCCCCCCCACCCCCACCTTTTTTTTAAAAGAGGAGAACTGATAACAAACCTTTCCTAGACGATCTCCTTTGCTGAACGGCTGATAGGGCATGTCTTTGAATTTCTCTGGGACCGCACAAGGACCCCAGCCGGACGGGTTGTCCTGGATCACAGGGGCGTGAAACTTCGCCATGGCCTGAAGACGGAGGGAAAGGGGGAAAAGACATCAGACTTGAGACCATACATTAAAAACCCTCTGGGTCTAGCTGACTGAGAGTACACATACAGGGTCTCAGGCAATGAGCAGCACTGCTTTCTTCAACAATGCACTAAAAGAAACAGGCATTGATCAGCTTGCGCAGTGGGCTAGTCATCACTGACCCCGAAAATCATCTCCACGATTTATGGCAGTAACTACAACATATTATAAAAAAATTTTAGTTCTAATTACAATTTTGCCTTCCACAAATTATAACTGCGATAATTATTTTATTTACAACAATTCTCTTGTTTGCTTTTTTTTTTTTTTAATTTTCAAATATTACAT
>VUQR01007503.1:0-12446 GCA_015108515.1 Hemichromis elongatus | reverse complement strand
GGGACTAATAAATACCTAGGGACTATATAAATACAGGCCATTTGCCATTTACCCTTCCAGGGTACGCACACACAGATTCTTTTTACACATACAAATCTTTTTTACGCACACACAGATTCTTTTTACACATACAAAACCCAATGTACAAATACAAAACTGATTTACAAGTACAAAATATTTATGACCACGAAGCGGTGATGGTACATGAGCGCCTGCGAACGGTCAACAAAAAAAATAAAATAAAAAATGTTCCTAAAAAAGTCTTAAATACTGCTGTTTGTCAACAGTTTTTCAATAATCACAACAACAATCTCTCGGAAATTTTGATTTTAACAAGGATTTACTAACTTTTCTTGTCAAAACCTGCTGCAATCCTCCACGTTGACCACAGGAGGGCAGTGACTACTTTGCATTGTGATCGCCTATGGTCTCCACAAACGTCCAAAATATATATTTAAACCTCTGGGTACAATTTTCAAAATAAAACATTTAAACAGCCGTTAAAATATCAAAAAGCAAACTACATGAGGTAAATATTACGTTTTTTTAAGTTGATGTGGAGAAATACATTTGATATTACAAATTATATCAAATATTCACAACCTAAAACACCTATACTTTCTAAAAAGCACAGAATGAGTATTATTTAATTAATTTTGTCAAACCATTTAAAAAGGAAAGTATATACATATGGTAATTTTTATATGATATTTTTTTTCTATGTTAATTTTTGTTCAGCCAGTGGCAGAATCCTGGTAAACTCATCCATCAATCCATGCTGAGGATGTCTAACCCAGCTGTAAAACGGTTTAGTTACTGTGACAACACTTATACTCAGTTTTGAGGTTATTTGTATTTACATTTTATACCAGTTTATACATAACTGCATGCATATTCACTGAGATGCCCTTATCTGATAGTTTGCAGATTAAATGATTTTTTTTGACTTGATTTAAACTCCTGTGTTTGAATGTAAATGGAGCCTTTGAAAGCAGTTGTGAGCGATGGTGTTTCTCAGCCTATTTGGTGAAGTTTTTTGTGCAAGTGAACCAGCGACGACGAAAAACGAGCACAACTGGAGCTGATAAACGTTGGCCGACAGTTACTGCCACTGAAATTCCTGAAAGTCAGAAAGGAGAGGAGACGCTCGTCAGAGCTTTGCAGCAAGACAGCGACAGGCAGCCACATTAGCAAAATCATTCAGAGGATTCAGAATCGTTCTGCAGATCAATATGTCATGTTTACAGATCACTCTGGAGCAGTGTGCATCACCATGCTGTGCACTCACATTTGTGTGGAGGTGCATGTGAACCTGCTGCAAAAACAACACTGTTTGCCACCTGAGAAGTACAGGTGCATGTGTTGGTGTGTTGCAGGGTGGACTGGAGGTTTTGTTCATCTGCATGAGTAACACCTGGACACATTATTGGGTTTCTCCATTCTGCAGAAAGTGTCCCTCTTCTAAGCTCTTGCTTTTGCTTTCCATATAAAGTGCTGGTTACTGACCTGTGCCGTGTGTAAGTGATTGTTTTCGTGGCTTTTTTTGTGTTGTCTCCTCTACTTTTTGCCATTTCTGAGACGCGCTGTGAGGGTGTAGCTCACAGTGTTGGACTGTATGGACTCAACTGGAGCAAAGTTCACCTTAGAGGAAAACAGGTTTGCTTTCTGAGCATGTTTCTTTCTCCTTCCTTTTCTTTTGTCTCTCCTTGTTTTCTCAGCAGATACAAGATTCATACAGGCTGCATTTATTGTCAGTCCACCATGTTTCATTTTGTCTTTTTAATGCTGCTTTATGCAGGTAATTAGAGCTTAATCTCATACACATTCTGTCAAAAGTGCTTTGGAAATGTAAATCAGACACACATCACCTCAGAGGCCTCGAGAGGGGTTTCTAAACGAGTCCCCGATCCAATTAGGATGTTACTCATGCGGCGCAAAGGTCAGGAAATCTGATTAAAACACAAAAAGGAGTCTGTGTGCGCGACTGTTGTCAATTTGGTAGAGAGAAAATGAATTCTCCTGCAGCAGCGTCAGCCCTTCCTGCTGCTCAGGGATCAGTCGGGTGATGAATAATGCTGCCGTCTTTGCATATCTGCAAGTCTTTCTCCACATCTGCATTCTCGTCCTCGCCGTTTAGTCGAGCTCGAACAAAACCACAGGTTCTCACTGTGTAGACAACAGACACGGCACCACAGTGAACTCTGCCATTTTCCTTGTTTTGTGTGTTGATTATCTCCCAGCAGCTGGGCGCTGAGTCATATCAAACATGCCCACAGTCGTCCTTCCGGGATTTCTGGAGCGGCGCTGACAACAGATGGTCAGCACAGTGTGTGCTAAGTGATTTTATTATGTATCTTGATGGATGTATGAATTATTTCTGTAAACCAGAAAGAATATCTTTCACACCCTCACACAGAGGGTGTTTTGCTAGCAGGTGGAAAGGAACAACACGGTCTGCCGGTGTGTTTTTGTCAGACTAAATGTTTCTTTGCAATTTTACAGTAGCAGCAACATCTGTCACATCACTTTGTTCTAAACCCGAGGTGTCAGACTCAGTTTTACAAAGGGCCACAATGGGAGGCTTCTGTTTAATGAAAAAGTTGCACCATAAAAGATATTTCAAATGTCTTCTGATTTTGTTCACAGAAGAATGGGAGTGTGGAGCGTGAGGAATGCAAAGCTTTCAATTTTAGATTTCCTTCCAACCCTCACCTATGCTCACGAGCTCTGGGCTCTGAGCTCTGACTCAAAGCACAAGGTTGAGCGAGGAGGTCAAACATCTGGAAGGAGCTCTGAGAAGAGTTGCTGGTCCTTCCCATCAAAGAGAGCGTGCTGCAATAGCTCATGCGTTTGATTAGGATGTTTCCAGGATGCTTCCTGGAGGTTTTCCAGCCTTGGCCAATTGGAAGGAGAACCCAGGAGAGATGATATGTGTTGAATGGCCTGCAGAAGGCCTCAGGATCCTTCAAGGGGAACTGGAAAGCGTTGCTGGGAAGAAGGATATCTGGGAAACCTTGCTACACCGCTGACATCATGACCTGAAGATGATGATTGATGGATGGAGAGAAAATAATGTATTCCAGTAACAGTTTCTCAAGAAAGCTGCCATTCAGCTGTTACAAGTTAGCAAGTTTTGGACGTTCTTTGGCAAAGAATGAAGAGCGAAAAGCTAGAGAGCTGGAGGCGTCGACATTCTCCAAGACAAGTGTCAAAACACGGGAGGTCTGCCCGAGAGGAGACAGGGAGCTAATGGAGCTGCAGATGAGGAATATTGTTTGCAGAGCTGAGTTTGATAAACTGTGTCAGTCTTGTTGGTGTTGTAGGAGAATGGAGTCGTGGAGGGGGGTCTGTGGGCGGCTGGAGGCAAATCAGAAGTTAGCAAGGGGAACAGGCAGAGCGTGGGCAGGCTGGGGAGCAGGTGATTCCTTTCTCTGACAGGTTACAGAGAACAAGTGATGAAGTGGGCAAGTTTGCTCCACAGGCAGCAGCCCAGTGTGTTTTCGAGGGAGGAAAGGTTTCCAAGACAGCTGGGAGCAGGTAACCAGGAGAGGAAGGGAGAAACGGGATTATTACAGGCAGGTAACAGTACCGTGTTCATCACAATAGTAATGACGATCTGCTGCAACCTCCAGCACTTGATTAATAAATCAAGCTGGAGCCAGTGAGAGGAGCCAGGGCAGCAACTCCACCTGATACTGACATCCACCTCACACCAAGCTGCTTCACAGCTGCATTTGTTAAACTAAACATCCGGAAAGTGTGAGAGCAAAAAAGCAAATCTTTAACTTTCTTTCTTAAAAATGTCTACGAGTCTCCGGGAACCTGTTTTACAGGTTTGGACCAAGCAGCTGGAAAACAGAGTACAAAAACATCTTCTAATGTTTAATCATTTTCCCCTGCCTTAGACATCATCATATTATACCACAGATGATGTAATAACTGAAATTACATGAATAGAAATGAATAAATAAAAGAAAGAAACAGCTGAACAACAGCAGATTTTATATCGCTGTTCTTGGGAAAGCAAAATGTTTTCAGGTCCCAATTGTGACTGGTGTCAGAGAGAACAGGATATAAAACAAAGGCCAAACTTTACAGCATTAAAAGGCATTTTATATACCATATTTATTGTTTAGCCCTCTTCATAACACCTGATTCGTTATAACTCATCTATCTGGATGCTGGAGTTAGGGTCCACTTTGATTGACAGGTGTGCTGACTCACCTCTGCTGCTCGGAGTCACTGATCATGAACTCTCCACTGAGCGTTTCCAACAATAACGTGGCTCCCTGTGCAGAAACCCGAGTTAAATTCTAATATTTCATTATTCTGTCGCTTCAGAAGAATCTGATTCTTTGTGTTTCGCATATTCACTTTGAGAATGCCAGCTAGCCTTAGCTGAACTTGAGTTTATCATCAGAGTTACATTTAATATCAACCAAAAAGTGAAATCATTATTTATCATCATCATATTGTCCACTGTGTGTCCAAACAGACAAAAGTTTTTGGTAGTAGACGTACACGAGGTACTACACATTTGAAAAAGCATGTCCTTGAAGTTTGAGCTGTCCTCAAATGTAATATTTTTTCAACATAAATCCACATAAAAGAGATTTTATGGTTATTCAACATCTTTATGTAAGACCCCCATCTCTAAAAATGTACCCTTACATTTATTTTACCATTGATCCAATATTTAAGACACTAAAATCACACGTAGCACGTCTCACACAATGGATTAGGGGGGAAAATAGAAACCTCTTTTTAAAACATTTTATTTCATCTCTGTGTTTCTATAAATGTGAAGCTTTTCTCTATAGAAGCTAAACTCATCTCCCTAAAACATAAAACACTTTAATGTGTGTAAACGGTGGCGCAGTGGTTAGCACTGCTGCCACACAGCAAGAAGGTCTTGAGTTCAATTCCACCATCAGGCCGGGGCCTTTCTGTGGAGTTTGCATGTTCTCCTCGTGTTTGCGTGGGTTCTCTCCGGGTCCTCCGGCTTCCTCCCACAGTCCAAAGACATGACAAATCTAAATTTCCCATAGGTGTGAATGATTGTCTGTCCCTGTGTGTTAGCGACAGACTGGCGACCTGTCCAGGGTGTACCCTGCCTCTCGCCCTATGACAGCTGGGATAGGCTCCTGCGCCCCTGATAAGCAGAAACGAATGGATGGATGGTGTGTAAACATGTGTAGTGCTGATTTAAAGGAGCACTTTGCAGTTTTCCAACCTTCCCCCTTATGGATCAAATTAAAGAAATGTCACCCACCCTTTCACACCTCTGAATCATACTGAAATCATTATTCCCTCGATTCTTTCCAAGACAACAAAGGTGACGCTGAAAAAAAGATGCTCCTTAAGCAGACAGAGGAGTCTGATTACTGTATGTATCACTGCATACACTATAATAGTGTTTAGATCCGTTATAATAATTCCCTATAAAAGCATCATGTGAATCACAAGCTTTTATGCATTTATATGTTATTGCACTTTTTTAATGAAAGCATAAGCTATGACAGGAGCCCCAAACCCTGATATACTATCAGCCCCATTACACTAACACTGTTAGCATGTGCTAACTGCTAGATACTAACATGTAAACTCACAACCATAATTGACACATATTTAAATAAACCTTCTCTGCATCTTTTGTCAAATATATGAATTAAAATCAGTAAAACAAGTAAATATGTGATGAGTCATTTTTTTTAAAACAAACTTCTCAGTTTTAATGATCATTTTGGACAAATATTGATGAAAGAAATATGCAAAAACGTTTTCTAGTATTAATCTGAATAGCAAAACTTGATATTTAGCATCACAAAAAAGCACATTCCAGTATAGCATACACATTTTTTCGTAAAATAAATGATGGAACCTGCAGACTTTTTTGCATTAATTAAAAATAAATGTGTCTCAATTAAAACTGATCACTGCTTGTAGTGACTAATCGGTGAAATTGGTAAATGCAACCTGTGGAAACGGCATGTACCCATAATTACAGGATGCAAAAATGGGAAAGTTTGTCTGAAAAAAAAAGAAGAAAAAACCCAATACGGCTGCAGCCACTGCAGACACCTGGTGCATCTTTTATACTTTATATGATTTGAACATGAGAGAAAGTTTTGCTAAAACAGCAAAAGGTTTTTGTTTACAACCAAACAGGTTAAAGATTATTAATGAACTAAAGCGAACCAGATTCTTATTGGTGGAGAGCCTTAAATTTAAACTTAAATTTAAATGTGCTCTGTACTGAACCCAGTGAGCAAAATCTGTTGAAAAGTCCACTGATATTCAACTTTCCATCAGATTTAGGTGGGATGCGTTTTTACAAGCTATGTCAGGCCAATCAGATTCAGCCCAGACAACAACATCCATGCTACCCGGTGCTTCACCATCCTGGCAAGATGAAGCTTAAACGCTCTGGTGATTGGGACTTCATCATGGCTGTGGCTAAAAGTGGCATATGCTTCATGTGCTGAAAGAGACTGAGCATGTGAAGGACAAATCACTTGTATTTGAATCTTCACAGTTCACCCTTAAAATTAGGACAAAGGGAAGGACGCAGACGTTTGCTTTTGTTATGTGACAGTCTGCTACCACTCATTCTGCTTTTTGTCACAATAACCTTTAAAATTGTTGTTGTTGTTGTTTTTTCCATTTTAAATCATGCTTTTTATTTGTTTTTGTTTTTTAATGTCTCTGTAAAGCACTTTGAATCACCTTGCTGTTGAATTGTGCTATATAAATAAACTTGCCTTGCCTTACTGGTATTTATGTTTAACCATGTAATCATTTGGCCTTCAGTAAGAATTAATCAACTTGCATGAGTCTTTTCGAACTGCAGGTTTCTCATGTTCTGTGCAGTTATTTTTTTTATTATTTAAATAATAATAATAAATAAATACATTTTATTTATTTATTTATTTTTTAAATTTATTTCAAAAACTTTTTTTTAAATAAATAAAATGTTTTTTTTTAGTTATTGTATTTTTCTTTAAAATTCCAAAAACATCTTCAGAGCCTTTTGCTTTGTGGTAATTTACAATTATAAATAATTCTTTATTATTATAGGCAGCAAAAGGAAAGACTGTTTATAAGACTCAAAGTGAGGCTATTCACTGAGCTCAGAACTACCCGAAAATTGTTGGAAAATCAAATTGGCCGAAGATTTGAGATTAAAAAAAAAAAGAATCAATCACATGACCTTCTTTGTCATTAGTACAGATCATAGGGATCAAACTATAAATTCTGTTTGCCAAGCTGGGCTGTGATAAATTCAATAACATCTCTTCTCACAGCAAAACAACATGTAAAGTTTGAACATGCCCAACCTGAGCGAACATTGTTTTCAAAAACTATTTATTCAGTTTGAAGTCGTCCATCTGATTGGCTTTGCTTACACTGCAGGGGGTTAAAATGAGACCATCAAAGCGAATCCTGTATGAAAACGACCCCGAGGTAACGCACATGTACTGTTTTACATTTTGTTTCTGGTTGAAGTTCAGCAGCAGTTAATGATTGTGTTCACACAGACGCTATCGATTGAAACACAGTGAATAATGATGCGCAGCAGTAATGAACTCCTGCTTATAGACAGCACTGATGTTTGTTAAACAGACACCAAGAGTTAAATAAGCTAATGATGATGTGGCCATTCACATTTTAGAAATGAGAGTTATTGTAGGGTTTTACTTTAAAATGTAAAGCACTGATGTATAAATAAACTGAAATAAGGAAACTTGAAATTATTACTGAAGGAACGTAAATTTAGCCACTGAATTAATAAAAAACCCAAACAAAATCAGCTCACGTTTTGCACAATAACTTAAGCATATTTAATAAAGAAATGTAATATTTTACCTGCATACTGTGAAAACAGAACGTTTTTCATCAAATCAGACTTACTCGCTCTCCAAGTGTTTATGATCTAAAGCCGATTTGTCATTTCTGTAACAAACCCTGAGCTTCGCATCAAACGCTGTACTACAGTTTCATTATGAAAGTGTACAGCGATGCAGAGGAACAGAATCAAGCACTGCTGTCTTCATATTTTTTTCCTTTCTCATAATTTGCAAGGGAAAAAACTGCATTTTGTGAAAAATTTCAAGGGTAATTGAAAAAATTGGGATAGGCGGCTGCTCCAAACAAGTTAGAACGTATTAAAGGTCCCATTGTTATCTGGCTTTTTAAACTAGGCTCACCTTATAGCTGCAATTTCTTCTGGGAGAAAACAGCTTGGTTCAAAGTCCAATACTGCATTAAACCAACCATCCCTCAGCGTTAATACACTTCTTACACTGCTCTGTGTAACAGTCATTAATATTGTCTTTGGGGAACATTTCATTTGTGTTCAAAAGCAGAGCGGCAGCTGCATGGAGAGATTAGTGAACATGTTGGGCACAAGCCCAGAGCCCGAGCTGGGAAATCTGATAATCAAAGGGCTACAAAGAGATGCAACAGAACAAACAACCACATGACACAAAATTATCACAAAGATATGCAGAATGCCCAACAAAGGATGCCAGATGACCACAAAAACAACCTCAAAAACCAGAGAACCACAAATGAGCTACAGGGAGACTTGAAATGATCACATGGGTCAGCTGAAGACTTACTGAGAAGCTCCAAGAGAAGCACATGGTGCTGAGGATGGTTTTGTTAGACAGAGCCAAGTTTGCTGTTTTGAATTTTTACGTTAATCTTAGCTACAGTAGCTGACTTGTTAGATTTATATCTACCATAAAATGCACAACAACACACATGAAAGTGAGATTTGTGGATTGTGTAGTTTGCATTACTTTTTCATTCATAAACTCGGGGAAATAATGATTTGAAAATTTTATTTTTGAAAAAACACATTACAGGAAAGTTATGAATTGATTTGCATGTCACTGGCTGGAACAACTATTTGATCCCCAAGTACTTGGTTGAGAAACTCTTGTTGGCAAGCACAGCTGATCGCCGGGTTTGCACATGTATCAGAAGCCGTTTTCTCTCTCTCCTCTTCACAGAAACTTTAAGTCTTTGACGTTTCTTGGCTGTCGCTTGTCAACTCAAAGCTTCATCTCCCGCCACAGATTTTCTATGTTATTAAGGTCTAGAGACTTTAGCCACTCCTTTGTTGGCTTGGTGGTATTTTTGGGTGAGTGTCATGCTGGAAGACCCATCTATGACCCATCTTCATTATTCTGGCTTAGGGAAGGAGGTGCTCATCCATTGTTTTGCAGTACAATGGCCCCATCCATTGGCTCCTCGATGTGGTGAAGTTGTGTTGTACCTTTAGCCCAGGCTGGACTTGTGCCTTCTTAAGTAGAGGGACCTTGTCAGTGCTACAATACATTACTGCACAGTGCATTACAAATTGTATTCTTGGTGACTTTGGTCCTCTGGTCAAGTTTTGAGCTAATCCGCCATCTTTCTTGTGTTCATCTTCACCCCATATATTTATATTGCTTCCATTTCCAAATAATCTCACCTAACAGTTATCACCTTGTCACCAGATTCTTGCTGATAGTCTTGTAACCCATTCTAGCCTAAAATGGTAAATGGCCTGTATTTGTATAGCGCTTTACTAGTCCCTAAGGACCCCTTTATACTACATTCAGTCATCCACACATTCACACACTGGTGATGGCAAGCTACATTGTAGCCACAGCTGTACCTGGGGCGCACTGACAGAGGCGAGGCTGCCGGACACTGCCCAGGGACACAACGACCGAGACTGTCGGAGCCAGGGCTCGAACCGGCAACCTTCCGATTACAAGACGAACTGCCAACTCTTTGAGCCACGATCGCCCCACAGATACCAAGACTTGGTATCCTTCAACAGCTCGTTAGTCTTGCTCATAGTGATGGAGAGATTGGAATGAAAGAAAATTATTCTGTGGAAAGGTGTGACTTATACATCCATCCATTTGCTTCCGCTTATCCTTTTCAGGGTCGCAGGGGGCGCTGGAGCCTATCCCAGCTGTCATAGGGCGAGAGGCGGGGTACACCCTGGACAGGTCGCCAGTCTGTCGCAGGGCTAACACACAGGGACACAGACAACCATTCGCTCTCACATTCACTCCCGCATTCACACCTATGGGCAATTTGGATTGCTCAATTAACCTATCCCCACAAAGTGCATGTCTTTGAGTTATGAGTTAAGATCAGCAATATCTGTAATTGACTGATTAATTGTAATCAATCGCAATCTATAATGTGACTAAAATGAAGTGTTTTGGCAGTTTTTCCTGATTTTTAAAAGGGTGGACACACACCTGCATTCCTAATTCATGGATCTGTCTCTGGAATCTGTAGTTATGCATATAAATGTGTTTAGATCATGCTAGAGTCTGAATAACTGACTGAGTCATAAATCCAAACACTGGAACTGCAGCAGCACTGCTAGGAAAAAAACCCAAAACGACAACAAAATAGAAACTCTGCTGTAGCCGGCATGCAGGAGAACTGTGAGGCTCATTTGTCCCTGATGGTTTGAGTCGAGTCAGACAGTCTGACGAGAGGAAATATAAAACATGAGACACATACTGCTGCTATGCATCGACGCGGCAGTATGTGTCTCAACACTTCAGGTAAAGGTTGATTTCTAAAAATAAAAACTCCCCCTCATTTGCGTTAGCTGTGTTGTAAAAGCCTTTGTGCATCGCCCTCGTGTCAGCGATTAAAATGCTTGCATTATTGTACTTGTTGCTGTTATTTTAAATGTGATGCAGAATCAGCTGCAGTTATGTAATGTGTTCATTAGGATCATGTGTGGACCTTGTTGTGCTCGTCCTCTTGAGCTGATGACAGTGTTCACTCTGAGTTTCCATAGTTTCTTCTGCCAAAAAAGTGAATAATAGCCTATTAGAGTTAACTTGAGTCTTGGTCCATATTATACGTGGGTGAGAGCCTGTAGGCAGAGAATCAGAGTGAGTCATAGTGATGCCACCAACAGACCCATCAACTGACTATCACCTCTCCATGTACAGTAAGCGCTGCTGGAGGTGGAGGGGGGGTCACAGTATATTTATAGTCCAACAAACTGTAGTAAACAAATACAGCTCTGCTCGGCCCCTACAAATCTCCTCACTCATCAAACTGCAAGCCACAGGGGCCGGGCAATATAAAGTATGTTCCAAGCTAACCCAGTTTTAATGTGTCTTTAATGACGGTTTTATGTTCCTCTGCGGATCATTGCAGAAGGCTGTGTGTGGGCTGAAAACCGGCGAGCAGCGGCAACTCGATGAAACCGAACAGAAGCATTGTTTCGTTGTATTTACACTCATGAATGAACTATGGGACGTTGGGTTTCCATCAAAGATACAGAGTTCTTGTCAAATATACTGACAAATAAAATGAATGTATCATCTGCAGGGATTTTTTTAGGTGATGGAAACCCAACGTCCCATAGTTCATTCATGAACATCAGTGTCCCATTCATGAATGCTTCCATATATCACACAGATAATGGCATTTCTATAATTGTTTGGGTCAGAGAGCTCGGGCAAGATATTCTGGTCCAAGACTTAGATTCAGTAGGAGAACAATGGATAATAACATTAGATTATCAATGCTAGGCAGCGAGGTGTTTCTCTTTTCTGTCCCTTACAGAGCAGTGAGCAGATACCAGGCGAGGTCACGGAGGTACGAGGATGATTCACTGCAGACACCAAGACTGCCACATCCATGTGGAAGAAAGACAGCTACGATAATCTTTTGTTTTCGTCTCACTATATAATGTTGTACAGCCCGCTTGAGGGTTATCCTTATGTGAAGCATGCTGCTGGTTCACGGAGAGGTCCGCAGCGCTGTGTAAACTTGTAATTTCAACTGCCAAAGCAAATAAATCTTTTTAAATGCACCCACATCATATGAAATGGTATACTTGCACATAAACCACTACATTGGACACTGATGTGTCTCTGCATACCCTGCCACCCACTGGTTGTTTGATGATACTATAGATGTATGACGCGTTTCATCGTAATTATTGTTATTTAACCCTTTCAGGCCGGTCAAAGCGGGAGCGCTCCGTTTTGCGTAACTATTTTTAAATGCCTGTAGAACCGCAACCACGTAAGCTAGCGCAATAATTTTTTTTGCATATGAAACCGGAGAGTTTGTACTTGCATCTTATGTATGGGTAGAAATCTGTGCCATCAGCTTGTCCTAGGTCACTGTTCCCTTCCACATAAAGCTTTGCAAAAGTTGCGTAAAAACCGTTGGCAGCAACAAAAACTTTATATTCCAGAAACACGTTTTGCCAATCCAATCAGCTGTTCAAAACGCTTCCTACGTTAGTTCAGACGTCAGCACGAACTATCATTTCCTGCCCGAAACCGGAAATGACGTCATTTCGCGAAAATTGTAGTTTTTTTTTCCTTTAATGACTAATAACCCCAAACATGAATTTTAAAATTCATGTTTGACTTTATGCTTTTCTCTTTAGTTTC
>VUQR01007502.1:1963-14786 GCA_015108515.1 Hemichromis elongatus | reverse complement strand
TTCCCTTACAAGCGCAGGCCAAGTGTGGCAGACCACTATCTTCTCCTGAGGAGACTCCAACACCACCCCGTAAAAGACCAAGCTGCAGTGTGCCTCTTGATGTGAGAAAGGATGGCATTGACCATTTTCCCACATGGGAAACCCGACAGAGATGTAAGCACTGCACAGGCAATTACTGTTCACACGTCTACTGTGGGAAGTGTAACGTGCATCTTTGCCTGAACAAGGACAGAAACTGTTTTTCCGCCTACCACAAAGTGAAATAAAAAGGCTGTAAAAAGTGTAATGTGAAAAAGAAAAGAGAAGAAAAACTTTCAAACTTGTTCAATAATTTCAAAATGTTATGGACACAACTTGTTTTTGTTCTAAAATTGAACACTGTTGTTTACAAAAAGTCGACTAAAAAACCCAATGTATCAAATGCGATACAAAACATTTCTCAGAAACAATGTGATATGGCAAAAAAAAATTGTTGTGGATTTTGTTAACAGGGTTAATAAACATCTCAGTTCCAAAAAATCAGAATTTTTGGACTATTTTTTAATGGGTTGGGTCTTACAGGGATAATAATGATGTGTATGTGTCAGACCCCGTAGGGAAATTGCTTCTCTGCATTTAACCCATTCACCCAGTGGGCAGCCACCAATGCAGCACCCGGGGAGCAGTGTGTAGGGACGGTACCTTGCTCAGGGGTACCTCAGGGTAGCCGTTCAGTGGAGTCCCTGCCCTTGAGCTATCCCCGCCCTTTCAGGTATTTGTTTAAAAATTTAATAAACCAAAGGATTTTAGCCATTTCATAATTATTTATTTTATTTGGTTATAACAGCAGGTGGATAAAGGCATGCAAGTAATGAATATAATTTATATTATCACCATTCTTAATAATGAAAGAGGGGAGATAGTAAAGTATGAAGGAAACTGTCTCAGGTCATAGACATGAGATTTTCAGAACAGTAAAAGCTCCTCGGTAAGATGATGACCTGGACACAAGGTTAGGCAGCTGGGCACTCCTCTAGAGAGACGAAAATGCAAAAAATGATCAGTGAATAACATCACTCTTGATTGCAGTTGTTTTACATAAAACTTCTTCTCAGAGATAAAAGTACCATTTTTGGGAAGGATGACAATATTTTCAGGCTGGATGCTGGTTTGCAGGGAGAGCTGAATGAAATTCTCCTGCACCTCAGCGCTGAGGTCCACAGCACGCCCTGTGAAAACAGATGATGTAAATCTGCTACAGTGGGTATAGCTTTACAGATCAGAAGAACAGGTTAAAATGGATTCAGCAGAATGTAGAATCAGAGCTAAATGATACATTACCATATAGTTTGTTAACAACATAGCTTTCTCTCCCCTTTGTCTTGATGGAATGAATCAGGGCATACTCGTCATACTTCACGTCGACCATACGCAAGTCACTGAGATACCCCCAGCCTGACAAAGAGAATGCAGCAGAAAAGTGGTTATGAAATAGTGAAAGCAGAAACAGCAAACATCCCAGATGGTTAAATCGTGCTTATCTCTGTGTGGGTACACTCACGGCGACTTGTGTATGTGAACTTTCCGGGTACCTCAGTTTTTTTGGCCAGATTGTTCATTCTCCAACAAGAGCCATTAGGGCTGCAAAAAGATCACTAAAACGTTAATTATTTCATATGATGTCATTCATATCTCTCTCTCTCTCTCTCTCTCTCTCTCTCTCTCTCTCTCTATATATATATATATATAAATATATATATCTCTCTTTATTTAAATGTCCATTGTCTATGCCCTCACACTTACCTAAGACTGGAATATGACATCTCCAGATCCCCATCAGCAGTTGGGGTAATCATGGCCGTGCCCATCTTCATGCTGGCTCTGTGACTGACAAACCACTGGGCATTAGTGGCAATTCCAATCAGGTACCACTTACCTGCCATCTGTGGGCACACAAAAGGAAAGCATCAGGAGTTAGAACCTTCACTCAAGCTTTTCTGAAACATTTTCTTTGACCAACTTTACAAAAAGTGTGTTTTAATAACTCGTGTAAGCTTTGGAAGACTGAGAAAAAAAGCTTGTCAGAATCACTGCATGCTAATTACTATAATAAAAATGCTATTTTTTAATTTTCTAATTTTTAATTCCTTCATGAGAAACCATTTTCAGAATGGTACGACTGATTTGCCGTGCCTTCTTCTTTTTCTTTGTTTTTGAAGATGAGTACATTGCTTTGGTTTATGAAGGCAGTGAACCAAACCTTTATCACAGTCTAAAATACAAAAGTCAAAAAGAAAAAGTCAAAACATTGCTTTATAAACAAGTTTGATATGCATTGCCACTTACAAACAATACATAGAATTAAATAAATACAATGATCATAAAAATAAATATTGTAAAATAAAACATGTACCAATGAAGCCGTTTGTCTTACCGCCTGTACATTGAAGTCTGCCTGAGGTTGGACTTCAGAAGAAACCATCAAGGAGGAGAGCACAGCTCCCACCAGAGTGAGAAGTAAATGCATGGCTGCTGCTGATGAGTGAAGAAATGATGATGTGGAAGAGCATGGATAAAGATCTGGAAGTGAGCTGTTGAGGTTCTGTCTGACTCCCTTTATATAGCAGAGCGAGATTACCTCTTCCCTCGAGGCCAGCACACACACACATACACACATGCACACCTATACAAAACCCTGGTTCGGGGATGTGTTCAAACACACGAACCTACATGCATGGTTTCACATCCAAAAAGTTTAGCCACGCAAAGGCAGAATTCAGTGAACCATATGAAAGTTATATGGCAACAGCTGGCAGGAGAAACATACAAAAACAAATCAAAAATTTGAATAACAAATCAGCTGGAATGTCAGAGAATTGGAAAGCAAATAAAGTAGTAATTAAATTTCAGCTTGAGTGGAGACAAAAATCCGTTTTGAAACGAAATACACTGTATCCACAGTGGTAAACAAGGCTGTGACTAAACTCCAGTGCTTTCTGCGACCGAGACCACAGAATCAAATGTAGCTGTCAGCAGATGTGACAGTAACGCGCACAGACAAAACACATAGCTCGCAAACTGGATTCCTGATGCCTCCCTGTGTAGTAACCTGAAATGATTCCCTAGATAAGCTAACAATAATACATAAATAAGTTTGTAGAATCTTTTTTCCTGCTGCTGTTGAGTGATGAAGAATCTCAAAGTTCACTTTGTTCTTGTTCACTACAAAAGTTAATAAGTGGTTCTTGAGATAACAACCTTGTATGTGATGATTATCATCCGTCCATCCGTCCATCAACCATCTATGTGGATCCAGAGTGAACTTGTTTGTTTGTTCATTATCCACAGATTGTGGTCTTCTGGTAAACATTTGGTTAAAACATAAGGGTTAGGGTTACCTTCTTGTGACCTAATTACTGTTGCATTTTGGCCAGATCCCAGTCAGTGACCCCTGTGGTAACTGTACACCGCTACATTAAAGTGACAAACTGACTGAGCAACAGACGTAATATTAACGTTGTTGGGTGTTTTGATCATGTTAATAGGTTAAGGTTTTGAATCGGCTCTTTAGTTGATAAGTTTGCTCATAGAAAATGTTTACTTTAATGAATGTGATAAAACTAAAACAGAGGCACAGAGTGGCCTGAGGGTGGCACCAGAGGAAAAGCTGTTCATGGTGACTGACTGAAACTGCTGGCACTAAAGTCAAAGGGATGAAACATGCCTTCAAATGGAAGAAATGTATCCGTTTAAGAATATTTATTGATGTTCTCCACCCAAAATGTGGATTATGAGAAATAATGCTAAATAGTGGGACATGTGAAATGAATAATAATAATAATAATAATAATTATTATTATTATTATTATTATTATCTGTAACTGAATGATAAAAAACAAATTGTTTTTAAGACATTGTGACCACAAAACATTCATTAAAAAACACAATAAGCACATTGCAGAGAAGAAAGGCACAAAATGAACATTTTATTGGCATGTGTCCAAGATGATGAACTTTGCACTTGCTCTAACCACCACATGCAACGTATTTTAGACATTTTTCAACATCTTACAGGTACATTGGAGCTAAGCCAGCCTCTCTAACATTGTTCTGTACTGGTTAGGCTTCATCCCACAGATGCAGATCCTTCCTTATCTCATTTTTCTTGTCTTCTTATTAATTATTTTTTATTTCTCTTTATTTCTTTTTAAAATGTCTTTTCCAACATGACCAGTACAGTGGTGTCAGTGTTTACTGAGTGCATGTCTGCAGAACAGGTCAAAGTGACCCTTTGCTTTTCCGCTGAAGCCGTTTTAAGCCCAGACTTTGTATTTTTCCTACATTGCTACTGGATATTAAAACAGTAAAGGAACGCTATCCATTTTTGAACCCAGCAGTTTGGTTTCTGGTTTATCTTCTTTGATTTGAACTCCAGAATTACTCATTGATTTTTGTGTAATTTGTAAGTTTATTATTATTTTTTTTTGTGACTTGCATGCAGTGAGATTATTTTTTAAAGTAGACAACATGATTCCTTCTTACTTTACGCAGGTGTATAAAATGGCAGGCTATAATGTCTGCAGTATTTGATTAAGTGTTATAAAAGGCACAAAATGCGCAGACTGTCTTGCATGTGTGCAGGTCAAATGCTTCAGAAAATGCTGCTAAAAATCCAAACACATGTATGCATCTTTAAACAGTCAGTAAAAACATGTTCACATTAATACCTCAATCCTGGAATGTATTGAAAAAGAAATGTGAAATCTTAATACTTCACACATGCAGCACGAACAGTCTATCACCATGATGTCACCAAGTGTATTAAGTACAACTAGACCAAGTCAGTAAAGCTGGACCTCGGAGAAACTGAAGCATCTGTCATGGTGAGGAACTCAACCCAGTTCTGATAGAAGCCACGAGAGTGCTCTCCTGTGTCGACAACGAGTCCCCACAGGCGGCTCTGGCCTGTTTTGTTCCTCAGAGCCAGCTGAGCCTCTCGCTCCGTCACATTAAAGCTGATATTGAGAACTTGTGTCACCAACAGGTAAAGCAGTCCACCTGCGACAATGCTGCTGTACCACGCACAGGTGAAGCAAAGTGCTGTGCTGTAAAAGTAAAGAGAACAAATCATTCAGCATCATCTGTCTTTTCTTCTCATACTAGCAGGTACAACCAGTTAATGTGACACAAACTAAAAGCTTTAGTGCAAGTTTTAAAATGGCACAAAATGTTAAAATAAAATAATGTAAAACATAAAAAAAGCACAAAAAACAGTAATTTAAAATGTCATTGCTGTAGCAGAAAAAAACATATAAAGAGTGCTGTACCTAGACTGGACGTAGACGCCGGGGCAGTAGAAGAGAGCTGTCATCAGATACTGTCGAGGACAGAGGCTGCAAAGCACCAAACTGATCCCGTACAGGGAGGTCAACACAAACACAGACAGGGTCAGCAGGAAACTGCGATGGTTTGCCTGTCCTACACAGCTGTTTATCCTACAACATCTCAACAGGGACACACAACACAACGCACCAGAGAGACCAGGTTACATGTCTCGAATCGCACTATCATGCTGTGTATATGAAATGACAGAACTGCTACATTTACAGATTTTAATTAGTTTAGAAGTGACTGAGTGACCTCATTTATCTTGTTACATTATTCTATCATTAGAAGCCCATTTGCACTTCAAAGACTTCACTGTGATTAGTTTGTCCTCCTGGCAGAGCGCTCCGCAGGAGGACGTTCAGTGTGACAGAAAAAAAATCTCATATGTAGATGTCCCCGAAACAAAATAATAATATTAATAAGAAAATCTAAAATCTTTCAAGTATGTTTATCATGTGTCCAAAGGAACTGATTATGGAAAACTTGATGACATGTGATGTGTTTAAGGCCTGTTGAGGCCCATCATGTGTTTACCAAAATATGATCTAATGGTAAAATTAAACTATTTTTTCCAGTGTAGGGAAGGGTAGGAGTGAGTTAAGCTTTCATCTGCTGATCAGCTGTGAATCTGATGTCCCCCACATCCAAGCTTCTGTTCAGGTTTGTTCCCCTAATCTAATCACAACACAAGAGGCGTGGACCCACAAATTCAACAGCTCATTTCAATTTCATTGTTTATTTCAACAGAATGGCCACCATAACCACCAATTATGCTCCCCGACGGCCTAAAAATAAAACTAATAGTTTAAGACATGAAGATGTTGATGTCCTGTAATTTTCTACTACCAAATTCAGATAAAACTGTGGTTATTGCCTCAGCCCTAAAAAGAAATCTTAGAAACATGATGTCTAACCAGACTCTTACTCTGGATGACATAGTCAGGGCCTCCAACAACACTATGAGAAGTCTAGGAGGTGTTTTTGACCAGGATGTGTTCTTCAGTGCACATATGAAACATATATTTAGTACCACTCTTTGTATAAAATTAGAAACATACGACCTCAGAGCAATGCCAAAAAATCTAGTTCATACATTCATTTCTTCTTGGCTGGAATATTGTAATTAGTTATTATCATGTTATCCTAAAACTTTCCTACCAGCCTCCATTATTCCAAGAACACTGCAGCAATACAAAAATCATTGTTGCCTTCTCTTTCCCTGTAGTCTGTGGTTTTCCTGTCTCCATGTACTCTCCTTTTTCCTTTTCCTCTTCTTTTACTTCTTTCCTTTTTCCTGTCACGCCCACACCCAGTCATGACAGATGGCTGTCCCCCATTGAGCCCGATTTGCCAGCAGTTTCTTCCTCTTAGAAGGGAGTTTTTCTTACTCAGAGGGGACCATTTGATTATGAGGGTTTTCTCAAGAGAATTTCTTCCTTACAGCATAAAACACCTTTGGGCAACCGAATAAACCTGAACTGATTTGAATAATAAATACACAATGCTTTGCTCATAAAGGAAATATATAAAGATGACCTGAAGTCAGACCCACCAGATACAATGGTGGTCCAAGCGCTGGACACATGAGCCACAGGTTCGACAATGTCCGGCCCGCGGGGGTCGCATTATTTTGCACAAAGGACACCTGCTCCACTTTGCTCCAAGGCCCTCGTTTGGGGTTTGCAGCTCTGCTGGTGTCCCTGAGGGAGAGGCTGCTGCCTGGATAGATCCATTAATAACCTGTAGGGACTCCTTTTTATCCTCCTGGCTGTGACTGTGAGATTCGTGAAGGGCAGCAGTCACAAATCCTGGGCCTTTCTTGGTGTGAATAAGAGACACTATAGTGAAGATCATCCCAGAGGTCACGGTGCACACCTGCAGCTGGCTGATGTCCCCACGTGGTAAAATCTCTGTGATGAAGAGGTAATACATGTAGGCCAGAGAGTACAATGCGAGGGTGAGGAAGAAGAGGGTGCGTTTCTTCTTTCGGTGTGTTGCATAGTAGTACCACAGCACCAGGCCAGGTAGAGCTGTCAGGACGAATATACCCAGCAGGTAGTGCAGCGCTGCAACCTTCAGCAGGAGCGGCAGCATCAGCAGAGCCGGGATCAGGGAAATTTCCAGATTGCCAGCCATAGCACCAAATACAGGAGACTGAAATGTACTTTTAGAGGGTTTGACTTTCAGCCACCTACAGAGACAAGTGGTCATAAAGTTATAATTAGACGAATGTTTATTGATACGTCCAATCATTTCCGTTTTCACTGATGGAAAGTAAATTTATTTTCAAGTTCTTGAGCTGCATGCAAGGTAAAATTATTTCATGGTTGGCTTTTTCAGGTTTGAGACATACACGACAGTTTACTTTGATTGTGGAATAATAGGAAAGATAAGATAGAGAGAAAGCTTTTAGAGCCGCTATAAACGATAAGAGGGGCTGGACAAATACCAAAAGAAAAAACAAAGAAAGATACCGTCATGTTGAGACTGTGTGCAGATGGTAAGGAGGACCCAAAGTGCAGACTCAAAGGCAGAAGGTAAAATCAAACTTGGATTTATTGCAAACACAACCATGCTGACAAGCGGAACACACAGCGTGACATGATGGTAGATCGCAACACAGACAAAGGAAAACACAGTGCTTAAATACACAGATGGAGCAATCAGGGAATGGGAAACAGAAGGGAAACACGGCCGGGACAAATCAGGACTAACGAGACAAGGGAAGCAAAAACTGATACAATAACCTGAGACACAGACTTCAAAGTAAAACAGGAAACAAAACACATAGATGCCAACTTGACAAGGGGATACAGCAGACAGAGCAGCTAAGGAACACAGACAGAAAGCAGAACACTAACAAGGAAACCAAAAGACAAGAAATGATAAATAATATCAAAATCAAAGTTTAATAACGATGCAAAACTGAAAACTCTGGGTTGACGACCCAGGCACCCTAACAGATACATGCCCTCCTTTTCTCTCTCATTGTGAATTTTGGCACATTTTCAGGAAGTAAAGTTAATTTGTGTGTGGCAAATTATTAAGAAATATCAATTCAAAAACTATAAAAAATAAAATAAAATAAATAACAGCATCCTTCTACAAGATTTTGGTAAATTTGCTTTTCTCTTTGAAAGTTTGCTTCATTTTTATTAGAAGTCAGTACACTCCCTACCAGCACAGCTAAGGCTCATTGTGATCTTATATTTCTGTGTAACAGAGAAGAAGAAAAAGAAAGAAATCTAATCTGTTTCTGACTGTGAGATGTTGCCAGTATACCAGTGTGGGTGCGTGGACTATTTCCAGTCTTAAAGCTAAGCTTGTTATCCAGCTGTTGGCACCCGTTTCATATTACATTGACAGACATGAGAATGGTATCACCTCCTCTAGCTTTCTTTAGAAAGCCAATAAACTAATAGCATAAAATCTCACACTATTTTCTGTTTCCTTTCTATCCGGTTTGTGTCCAACCTTTCTTAGCGACCACATGTAACAAAACAACACCTACTTAATGTAGCCTTCTAACAACAGTACTACACATACGGCATACACTCCTTGATTATTAGTTTATTCACCCGTCTCTTCACACTTTCATACCTGTTAAAGGCTTCATCCAGATCTTCACAGTCACAGCAGCATCCGTACTGGTACAGATCACATTCACAGCAACACATAGGATCATCTGGCTCCGGTGGCTTTAACTTCTGCCATTGCATAATGGCCAGCTATGGAGGGAGATTTAACAAAAAAAGGCCATCGCATGCCACAAATGACACAGTTATAGCGTGCTGCGTTTCCATGATAAATGATTTCAAAAACACAGACAGGTAATCCTGTCATGATCAATAAAATCTATCGGAACAAAGAGTCTTTATTGATTCCTCGTTTCCTTACATGGCCTTGAAAGACTCCACAATTAACGTGCTGTGCACACAGAAATGCAAGCATGCACACACACACACCTACACACACACACACCTACACACACACACAGACTCTCACCCTACCTTACTGAGCTCTAAGTGGATTGCTTTTGAGGTTTTAATAACAGTGCTGACAAATTTAGGATCAGTTTTCAAGACTATATTTTAAATACAAGAACTTACCAAAAGTTTTAAACGCCTATTACAAAAAAAAGAAAACTGCATTAACAACTGCAAAAGTTAAGTAAAAACAAAAAATATAATAAGAATCAGCTTTATTGACCAAGTACACATACAAGGAATTGAGTTCTGGCTATTTCTTTGCTCTCAATATACATTACAGAAAAGATGCCTGGAAATAGCGGCAACAGCAACATAAGACAGATAATAACAACACATGGAGCATAATTGTGTTCATACTTGATGATGCTATTTATACTATAACAGCACAAAAAAATTATATTCTATATTATAGTAACAAATACAGTATTAAACAGGTTATAGCAATGTGTACATGACATGTACTTGTAACTTTAAAAGATCTCTATGTTAAAAAAAACAACATCGTTTCCATAATCAGAGTATTCTCCGTCTTATTATGTCCCCAAGAGCTTTAGTGTAATTTGTTGAAACAAGGCCACGGTGTCCACTGGGACAAACTATGTGGGCCAGCAAACCGAAGACTTAAACTCTCTGAGATGTCTTTGAGTTGTTGTCTGTGTGAGTTATTACATTAGTCTGATTTGTATCTGTGGTTATAGCCTTATTATGTGGCATCTGATACATAACTATACACGTATTACCAGACAAAAATAATTTTAAAGACATAAATAGTTCCTTCTTGCAATCGGAGTTCGTCTGCTAAAGATTACTCTTAGTCAGAAATAAATTAATTAGCACTATCTAACACTTCTAGGTGTTAACTGTTAATGAGCGACACTCACAAAAAAAAGATTTGTTGTGTCGACTTACCTCTTGTCTCCAATGCAAAAAACCAAAAACAGCACGCTGCTTTGGCTAAAAAAAAAAATTCAGTTTGTATGTGAGAGCTACGCCATCCTCAGCAAACAATGAAGAGGAAAATGTTCAAGTCGATGACCCCTTGTCACCAGGCTCCTTCTGTGAGTGACTGAAGGGGAAAACATGAAAAGCGCAGCCTAGTTTCTCATCAGTCATTTGTGATGAAAAAGGAAATTGGCATGTTCCTGCCCCGATGGTGCGGGGCGACACTGAATCAGTGCACTGAGATGGTTTTCATTTCTTGGATTCCCATGGTGGAAGCGTCCCAACAGAAGGCAACTTGAAGTCCTGACAAGTGGCTTGATATTGTGTTGCATCTGCCAACTCACATTTCCACAGACTATCTTTCTCACATGTCACTAAATAGTTCACAAGTCGTTCTCAGGAATACTCAGCCTGTTTCTGCCTTGCATCAGCTACCATTTTAGATTTTAATACTGGCGTGCTTGGCAAATATATGCCCTTCCTCATTTGGTTGAGGGAGCCAGAGAAAGCCAGTTTTTCATACCTCTGCTCACAGCTGAGAGGCTGCGCTGAGGTATTCAAAAGCTGCAACAGCAGCCCTGATAATCCATGCTGAGCTGAACGAGGGTGCGTATGAGAAACATGACAGGCACTCAAAGATGAGAGAGTGAGCGATGATCCATGGGGCAGCCCCACCCTCTGGCATCATATTTCCTCCCATAAGCAAGCTGACCTTGAGGCTCACCCACCGAAAACGCTCGAAGAGTGTATGTGTGTGTAATCAAAGGTTCACGGGAGGCCTCTGTGTTTACGCTCCTAAAACCCTGCGCTGTACACATTGGACTCTTCGTGTGATGACACCGGATACCGACAGTAATGGTGCGCTTAGTGACCCAAGCAGGGAAGCTTTCTTTTTTCTCACCTGGACCCAAGATCCTCCTTATTCACATCAGTTACAACACATGTGCATGCTTAGGAACAGGCAGTTTATCCAACTTCAGCTTGATCCGGGTCACACTGCAGCATAAATCAATTTTAAAATGAAATGCCTCAGATGTTGTAGCTCAGTAAAAGAGGAAAGCACACTAGAACCTAAAAACACAGATGTTAGGACCCATAAGATTTCTTATCAGAGACAAAATAGCCAACATGACCTTTACTAACAACAGTTTAAATAATGAAATAATGGTCATCCTGTTTTCAAAGCGGCAAAACAAAAGGTTAGACATGCACTGAAAGTCCGCGCTACTTTTGCTTGCACATAAGCAAATCCATTTACAGTTTTGTTAATGTCCTCTTTACACACACTGCCCCATGAATCATTACTAATTCAAGAATAAGAGAAAGAGGGGCAGGTGCATTATGAGCTATAGGCTGGTAGTGTCTGCACTGGATGGACAGAATCAATGCAGAGAAAAGCTGCTGCTCTTTCTCCGGTGGGTGGGTTATGCTTCCATTAGTCCTAATGGAGCCCGGAACCTGAGATAGTGACTCTAATCTATTTTGGAGGGTTTAATGCTACAGAAATACACTGAACCAACAGTGAATGCTGAAGATTGTGCATCAGCAAACTGCTAAGATGCTGATAATGCAGTATGACAAATAAATGTAATAAACTGTCCATCTCCTTGTCATATATTTGTACGCTAATGTACTAAAGCATCACATATCGAGTTAAGATGCTTTCAAAGAGAATAAAATAAATTATTTTTATTTGACAACTGACCAAAGAGAAGAAAAACCAGTTTTATCGTTTTGCTTTGCAGGTAGTTTGCTTCAAACATCATGGAAAACCACTGATGCTTATAGTCAATTCTCTATCCTTTACAGTGGATAACAGCTATCCTGGCCCATTCTTCTTTGGTAAATTTCTCAAGCTCCTCTGGATTTGATGATCTCCTGTCATAGACCTTGGTCTTCAGTTTACCCCACAGATTTGTAATAGGATTCAAGTCAGGGCTTTGTGCAGGCCAGTCAGTAATTCTTATTTTGGTCTTTCGAAGGTAAGTCGTATGTTTTGGGTTGTTGTAACGTTGGAAGAAAAAGCGACTCGGTTTTGTGCCTGACTGCTTTAGGTTTCCTTTAAAAAAAAAAAAAGGTGCTCTGGTGATTGTCTTCTTTGAGACTACAATTCCCGACTTGGCTTAGTCATTCACACATTTTTGTAGTTGTTTTGGTGTCTTTGGACACGTCTCTCACTAGTTTTCTTTCTAGAGTCTTTGAAATCTTTCACTTCCTACCTCTGTCATGCTTCTTCGGTACTGTGTGGCTCTTTGAATTTCTTGATGATGCTTTTCTCTCCAGTTCTTGACACTTGATAACCCTACATACACACCTCCTGCTTTGTGAGCATCAACAATTATTTTTCTCAAGTCTAAACCAATTTCTTTGTTTATTGTTATGATTACATTTTAGCTGTCTTCAGTGACAGCTCAAACCCTCACTGAGGTTTGTATATAAAGCACATTATTACACAGCACTGGTTTGTGCTATGTGCTGACAAAATGTTCAGCTTTAATATTGACCCTAATTAATGCTTTCTAAAC
>VUQR01007497.1:67693-82802 GCA_015108515.1 Hemichromis elongatus | reverse complement strand
CTCCTAAATCTTCCCCCTCTACCTAAACAACCAAATGCCACATGTTGCCAGATCATTTTTTTTTGATTGGTCGACATGGTACATGTTTCCACTAATAGGGAAGGGATGTTTTTTCTTTTTTTTTCACTCGCAAGCGGAGAGTGTTTGCTAGCGCTGTCCGTAGAAATCGCTGTTTGTACCGAGTGTTCCCGCTGTAAACACCGCTGTTTTATTCTGAAAAAAAACATCACGTGTATTTTTCATCACGACTCTGGTTTTACGTGGCCTATTAACACGATTTAAAAACTGGTACATAGTTTGAAGTCCGCACTTTCGAACCAAGTTTAAATGGAGACTCTGGGTCGCTGCGTCTTGTTGCTGTGTTGGCTTAAATTGCTCATGTGATTTTGATGCACCGGTGCGTCCCTCGACCCCAGAGGGTTAAAGGATAAGTAGGTGGAAGAGTTTATGCTGTTTAGTTAGTATGTTGGATTTAATTTCTAGACAGGCAGGTGACACACATTTTGGAGAAAAAAAATAGTCCGACAGGAAAGTGAGCTGCATTGTACTGCCAAAATGGCTAAAAGTCACTTTAGTATGGACACTTTTTTTTTTTTTTTTAATTCTTTGTTGGTGAAATGAAGCAGTTTTCTTCAAACAAGAGTGTTTTGAGCTACAAGGGTACTTGTTGCCAAATGCAGTGGTCTGATTGGTCAGCTCTGTTTATTTGGAGCCGAAAACCCAAGCTTGATTCAAAAAAATAAATGCAGCAAATTTGTCCAGGGAAATTAGAGGCCTTTAGATCCCAATCCAAAAGCTCCCACACATTTAATCTCTGAATCAGGATAGAAATGTTTGGTCACGGAATAAAAGTGATCACTCTGGACAGTTTTTTTTTTATTTATTTTTTTATTGATTTGCTTTCCCTCTTCAAAATAAAGAAACAAATGGAACCAAGGTTTTACATCCAGGGGCCCCCAGAGTATAACAGAGCCACTTGATTTCTTCACTGTAGGGGTCACTTGTTTCTTTTGCCATGCATCTGCGTGTACTTGATGTGTCTCTGCAGTTTTAGGAAAGTCGGGAAAAGTCAAGACAGTCGAGATGCCTTTTAAACAGCCCAGCATTTCGTCCAGAGTTTGAGACACTGTAGTGTAATACTAGCATCCTGTAGGTGATGTACTTACTCAGCAAAATGTTACCTACCACTCATGTGCCCTTGTTTAGAAGTATTCAAAATGCAAATCTATAAAAAATTAAGTATTTTATCACACCATAGTAAAAGAAATTACTGTTAGTCAGTCTTGAAGCAAAGTATATACATTCTGCCTTCTGCTGAGGACAAAATGTTACAGAGTTTATCTGTGAATCCAAGATTATTCCAAGGGAAATTTCCTGGTGTATACTGGTGACTGCAGAGGTGGGTGTTGCTGGTAATTCTCAGCTTTACATGTATATGGCTTTCACAAAATCACTCTACCTCTTCATTAGCTCATCATTCTTGGAAATTGTAAATAATAAGATGATGCATTTACCTAATGAAGGCATGGCCAGCTCTCAAGCTGTAGGCTGCAGTGAGGATCGGCGTAATATTTCAAGATACTTGCATGCTAATGCACTCCAGTAATGTTATGATGTTAGACAGAGGTCACATTAAGTTTGTACCACAGTATGTCATTGTGATTTCACATGGACTTTTGACTTAGTTCAAAGACTTACCCTTGCAATAATTTTCTAAAATGTACTGTGTTAAGGAACTAATGTCTTTATTGGAGACTTCTATATCTGCCAGAGTTTGGACTTGAGATTCTGATAGTTTATTTTTATTTTATTTTTTTAACATTTTAAGCTCGTGTTGTCTGGACTGTTGATCTTTTGCGTTGGACATGTTCAGTTTTACATACACAGTGTGGGCGAGGTTAAATATTAATCAGACACAGCTATAAATATTCATAAACAAACTACGTGCCACAAAAGAACTGTTGTTACTGGCACGGGTCACGTCAGACATACTTGTTCCTGAACTAATTCATTAAAGTTTGACCAAGAGGTCACGCTATATCTGTATAGATACATATAGGTATATATAGATACATGGGCAGTTTAATTATAAATAGAGTTAGTGATTGTCACGTGAAAAAGTATGAAAGTAAATTATTGTTCTTCACTATGGTAGCAAGACATTGCAGAATAGTTCATCAGCCAAACTGATTTGTCCTTGTTCAAGGGTGTTGTCTGTGAGTCATGAGAGAAAAGATTCAATTAAAAATCTCAGGAGCTGCTTTGTTGTACACCTCTGGATAAAAATGTGAATGGAGGGTACAGCATCATGATTCAGCAGATGTGGGGTTGTGGATGATAGTAGAACTCCTCTGCTGATGAATATAATGCTGAATGCAAATAATTTGTAAGATGCTGGACTATCTTTGCTGCATTGGTTCCTTTATAATAGTGTTAAATATCCTAACCAGAGGAAAGTTTGTGAAACATGATTTTGAGCAACTGAATCTCATTAGCGTTTATATTAATTTGTGTTTGCGATTGTTTTCAGGTCGGGGCAGAGGAGATGGAGGGTTTTACCAAAGAAGTTTTGACGATGTGGAAGGTTTTGGTCGTGGAGTAAGGGAGATGCATCGTTCCCAAAGCTGGGAAGAAAGGTATTAAAATGTGCATCTTTTCCCATCAAAGTTTGTGGTTTTATCCTTTCGGCATAACAGTCATGAGTTTATATAATGACTTTTCTTTTTTTATCAATAGGGGAGATAGAAGGTTTGAAAAACCAGGTCGAAAAGACCCAGGTTGGTGTCACATTTTGCTCCTCAAATAATCAATACATGGTGATCTTTTGGGGCGAATGCACTTGGCTTATCTGTTCGTTGCTTTTCTTTTTGTGACAGATGCTGCTCCAGGACATTTTCAGATCAATCACAGTAAGTGTGCTTATGCAAGTTGACCTTTTGACCTATAGGAAGTTGAGATTTTTAAAGAATGTCGATGAGACTAATCATCGTCGTCTTTATTTGTTCACTGTATAAAATGAGTTTGACGGTGACATAACTTTCATTACCAATGTAATCATTCCATCGTTTTCAGTGCGAGGTAATTATGAGGATGGTGGAGCAGGACTCCCGAGGAAGCACGACTTCACGCGTTCAGAAAGTGAGAACTGGCGTACTTCTCGTGATGATCAGAATGGTGAGGATGATGAGGGGGGCTGGCGCCCGGCAGGTTCTCGGCGGGATAATGACCGGTGGTGCCCCCCAAGCCCAGGTGGGCACTGCACAGTCCACGTTACCGATACATTTATCTCTGATAAATGTATTTGTGGTGACTGCCATGTCTGTTGCATGGCCTGTTTAAGAAAAACGTTTTGTTTTCATAGCCAAACTGCTGGGTGCTTTTTTTTGTATTCATGATGGTACATAAAAAGTTGAATTCAGTTGAATTCTCCAGCTCCACCTCTTTCTGTATCATGGCTGCTTTGTTAGCGTGGCTGTCAGTAATTTACTGCTTCGATAAAGTATCAACCAACAAAGCGTGTTTAGGGTGAGATAAGTAATTATTCACCTTTACTTTAAACTGCTTTTCACTTGCACATGCAAATATATTACTGCTAAATATCTGCATAAAGTTAAAGTAAAATGTAAAATGGTTTTCTCATTATTTTCCAATGTTTTTTTTGTTCTCCCCTCCAGATGGGCCTCGGTCAGCAGGGTGGCGGGAACACCCAGACCAGCGTCGCCGTTTCCCATTTGATGCAAGAGAAGACGAGCGAGGCTACCGGAGGCCAAGGTCAGGCAGTGGTAGCCTTGAAGATGAGAGGGACAGCCTGCCAGAGTGGTGTCTGGAGGATGCAGACGAGGAGGCAGGCACCTTTGACTCATCGGGAGCATTTCTCTCACTCAAGGTAATTAATTTCACACAGAAACCGATATACTGATAAATGGCAAGACTTGAGTAACTGGCTTCAAAATGCTAACGGCTTTAAGGAAAGTGCGTGCCAAATTTTCACATGTTGTTGTTTTTTTTGTTTTTTCTCGTAATATTAGAAAGCCTCCAAGGAGCCGATCTTGGAAGAGGCGGAGATTGAATTCAAACCCTTGGAAGTGTGTGAAGAGGGCCTGGAGGACGAAGAGTGCCATCCCAAGGAGACCAAAGAGACAGAAACCGAGGCCAAAAGAGAAGCTGACCGAAAAGGTCAGTCACGGTTTAAAACATGCAAGTAAATCTGAATAGACTGTAAGGTTCATGGCATTCCCCTAATCCAAGCTCAGCCTTCAGGGTGATGGCAGTCTCTTTACTGTCCCATACAAACTTTAGAGCTCTGAGCTAGATTGTAGTCAAATCACTGCTCGGCTCAGAGCAGCCACAGACATGGCTTCACCCACTCTAAGAACCATCCTAGGAGCCTTTATATTTTCTGGTATGCTTGAAATCAGCATAAAGGCGGAGCGTCTGTGGACTGGTAAATGACAGCCATTGAAAACGAGAATGGAATCCAAGTTTGTGGGATATGAAGAATATCATGTATTAGATTTGTTTTTGTTAATTTTTTTTTTCACGCTAGTTTGTGTTTCAGATATACAGAAGTAAAAAAAAAAAAAAATCTCTCGGTTAGGGTATTTTGTCTGCAGTTTCCAGACTGAGATTTTAGTGTGAGCACCGCAGTATGAGCAGTAACAAGAGATTCAAGGCAAATTCTTTTCATCAGTCAGATTTCACTCATTTGTCAAGTCTTTCATACCATCAACATGCTGATCCAATTGCGTTAGTGGACCAGCAGTTGCTGAGATTAATATACTTTCAGTCCAAGTATTGTCTGTAAGGAGAAATTTTAGGGAGTCTTTCGAGCACAAGGCTCAAGGGCACTAAAAGACACAATGGATTACTCTGCAAATGCTGGCTGGTTTGTGCTTTAACCATTTTTCAAATATAAAATGATGGCTGTTTAAAGGCGTGATTTGAACATGGCAAAATTTTGGATGTGATACAATATCATCTAATTACTGTTACACATTTGTTTTATATTACAAAACCTAATTGTTATTTATGACCATTTATATTGTAATTTTGTAATTTGTAATTTTACTTCAGAGTTGGCTAGAGTACCAGAAGAGGCTCTACCTGTTGCTCCACCTCTCTCAGAGCCCCAGGCTCCTGCTCAGTCTTTGTCCCCAAACCCGCCCAGCAGGACAGAAGAGGCTGAGAGGCCAGCTGAACGACAGCCACCCCTGGAACTCCCCCCAGAGCCCTGCAAAGTCCCCGTGCATGTCCCCATGTCTAATAGCATACTGGAATCTCTTCCTATGACCCATATTTCTACCACCCTTGCAGGTGGGATTTTTCTGCAGTTTCACTGTAAATATTTCTTATTTTTTCAGTATGTGCCAGAAATACAACCATCTTGTTTTTTTCCATACAGAAGTATCTGCTCCATCACCTACTGTCCATATACCACAGCAGAAGCCCATAGAGGTTTCTGTGGCAATGAACAATCCTTTACCCTTCCCTTCAAATATAATGGCGCCTTTTGGCAGGCCCACCACTGTGTCACATGACACTGATGAAGATGAGGGACTAAAACACTTTGAACAGGTAATTTTGTTAAGTTTTACCATGAAGGTGTGTCAGCAGGACTGTGGTCATCAACCAAAAATCCACAGTCATGAGATCAGTTATAATCTTGTTACTAAAGGACTAACTATATTAAGAATTTTATAACACCAGACATTTGAATAATTTCATTAATGACCATCTTAACACGTTTTCAAAAGCTCATTGCTCAGAAACAAGCTGTCATGTTTTTATTTAATCGGCTAAGAAGAGTCAGTCCTTTGTGTCAGTTTTGATTTAGCTTATGAGTAATTTTAATGCCCTTCTTTAAAAAAAAATAAAAAAATTTCCAGGAGGCAGAAAAGATGGTAGCGTACCTACAGGACAGTGGGGTGGATGATGACAGACTTGCAGCAAAGACTTCAGAGAAGCCCAAGCCTGCAGGCCTGCCTCTGACCCATGAGGCTGCTCTCAAGTGGTTTTACAAAGACCCCCAGGGGGAAATACAGGGTAAGCCTGGACTTGATCTGGTCAGATTGTAACTTAAATTGTTGTTTTGTCTCAAAAACAGACTCCTGAATCTTCTCTGCTGTCTATTTGTTCTCCTTTAGGTCCATTCAGCAACCATGAGATGACAGAGTGGTTTCAGGCTGGCTACTTCACAATGTCCCTCTTGGTCAAAAGAGGCTGTGATGAAGTATTTCAGCCTCTGGGAGAGATCATGAAGATCTGGGGCAGGGTACCGTTCACTCCAGGTCACGCACCTCCACCTCTACAGGTAAGGATCCTGCAAAGTGTGCTCCATTTCATTCTTAAATGTGGAGTGACTGTTTTTCAAATCACAACTAAAATCAATACTAGCTTTTATCCTGTAGGTGGCATAATAGTCCTCTTTAAATCAGAGGGGTGTGTGGAAGCGCAAGGAAACCTTGTATTATCTTTTAAAGCTCAGTATAACACGAACTCTATTCTGAATTATTATTTTTGGATGGATTAGGTCTATGACAGACTCATGACCTGTCCACAGGTAAAATGTGTCTCTACCCAAGGAGCAACAACAGTTCCAGCCTCAATGTGATGTTGAATTAGATAGGCAGTTATAAAGATGGAGAGGGGTATCGGCAGCTTTTTAATGCTTTGCTTTTTTTCCCCCAACTGATTTTTTAAAAAAAAACAAAAAACAAAACATATATATGACTTTGTCTTATTTTTTGCAGGGAGATGGTGATCAAGAGAGGTTGAAGAGACACCAGGAGCTCACTGCTCTCAACCTTTACCAGTTACAGCAGCTCCAATATCAATACCTCCTTAGGTACGCCAGGCTCAGATCTGACACTACATCAGCAAATTCACACAGCTTATTTGAAGCAACAAATTTACATGGTTTACATATGAAGTGTTACTGCCCAAGACCTGCAGACAGACTGCGGTGTGTAAAACTGGTAGAGTTCCCTTTTTAGTTGAAACATTATTGCTTATTTTTACTTTCTGTGCAACAATTACAATGACTTATTTAAAAAAAAAATAAAAAAATTCATGACTCAACGCTTCATCAAACATTGGGTTGGTTTATAAAAAGTTCCAGTTTAGGTAGTGAGGACAAGATTTATGGCTGTAGTGAAGGACATGCAGAGGATTTGGTGTGACAGAAGAGGATGCTAAAGATAGGGTGAGATGAAGACAGATGATCTGCTGTGTCGACCCCTAAAGGGAGCAGCTGAAAGAAGCAGCAGCAGCAGCTGGCCCAACATTGATTTGACACAATGCATAAATATCAGCCTTTGACTTTGGTGAATGCCATCCTATTTATCAATAACTTTCTTACTTGCTGGAACTACCCATTACCACTTTGTATCCACATTATTTGTGGTTTTATTTACCCCAAAAAGGTTTATCTCTAATGTTTTTAATGTCAGTAGAAACAGGAGCTCCCAGACAAAATCTGCACCACAGCAAGAAGAACAGGCAAACTCCACATGAAAGGGCTGAAAGTGTTCAAACCCACGCTGCTTTTGCTTTAATTCAGCGCTACAAAACCCCCAGCCACTACACTGCTTTTCTTTTAATCACTTTCTACTCATCTTCCTCCTTTTAGGCAGCAGTATGCTCAGGCCCTGGCCCAGCAGAAAGCTGCAGCTCTTAGCTCAGCTCCTCTTCAGCAGCAGCAGCAGCACCAACAGCAGATCAACCTGCTTTTACAGCAATACCAGACTCTTAAGATAAGGTTAATAGCATCGTTATCATCCTAAGTATTTCAGTGTTTAAAAATGTTACCTCTAGAGAGATCAAGGGGAAACTTGATCCAGTAATGTGTTTGCTTTATATTATTGTAGAGCATCTGAGAGCCTCCTACCTCCTGTTACCCGATCTCTGTCTGTACAAGACTCTGGTTCTGTGTGGGAAATGCAGAACCCGTCTACTCAGGCTTCCTGCACAACTAACCTCCAACAAGCTGCTCAGAGTGGTGAGTTTCTTACTTTAGTATGCTGAAGTGATGGAAATGTGTGTTTATGGCAAGTGTAATGTATAAAATAAAATCATTCTCAACAGCGTGGGATGGCAGCAGCGTATGGGATTTACCCATAGACTCCATGGCACAGGCTCCAACTATTGAGCAGATGCAGCAGTTTGAGAAAGCAAAGAATGCAAAGGTGATTAAAAATCTTTTTCTCCAAATGTTTTATTGTCTTTCTTTTATCCTCTAAAGATCTCAGGAGTTTGGAATATAGCAATAGAAGTCTGAAATGTCCAACTGTTATTTTGAGATCACGTTTCTGTGAACAATGCCTTAAGTTCATTTTTATTTTGCTGTGTGTCAGCTGGAGCTGGAGAGGCGTGAGGCAGAAATGAGAGCTAAAAGGGAGGAAGAGGAGAGGAAACGGTTGGAGGAGGCCCTGAGGGCTCGACAGGAGGAGGAACGGAAACGTTTGGAAGAAGAGGAGCTGGCACGGCAGAAACAGGTAGAGCCCTTTCACAGAACCACTTAAAACTGGAATGAGTGCATGTTTTAGTGGCACTGGACAAAATCATAATCTTTGGGGTTTTGTCATGCACACAATGTGAGAGGGGCCAGACTTCTCTGCACCTCTGGGGTTGGTTCACTTTGGTGTGGGGCTCAAACTGACATAACATTGTGAATTTTAAGGAGGAGGCACTAAGACGCCAAAGGGAACAGGAAGAGGCACATCGGAGACAAAAGGAAGAAGAGGAAAGACTGGCGCAGGAGGAAGCTCTTCGAAGATTAGAAGAACGACGGAGGGAAGAAGAGGAGAGAAAGAAGCGAGAAGAGTTCCTACGCAAACAGGTAAATGTACAAGACATGTCCAATAATTACTCTTTTTGAACCCAACACTGAGCTTATTGGGATGTTGTATATGCTTCACCAGGAAGAGGAGCGCAGAAAGCAGGAGGAACTGGAGGCATTGCGGAGGCGTGAGGAAGAGAAGCGAACAGAGGAAGAGGCGGCAGCTGCCCTGGCCCAACAACAGGAAGAGCAAAAGAGGAGAGAGCAGGAGGCCCAAAGACAGCAGGAGCTGCAGAGACAGAGACAACAGCAACAAGAGGCCCTCCGGAGGCTGCAACAACAACAGCAGCAACAGCAGCAGCTTGCACAAATGAAGGTAAAAAGATAACCCTTATTCATCAAAAATTTACGGTACCAGATGAATTTAAAGTTTACAAAATGCCTCATCCTTGTTCACAGCTTCCATCCTCATCAAAATGGGGCCAGCAGTCAGCAAACACTATAAACCAGACTCAGAACGCCCTGTCATTGGCCGAGATCCAAAAATTGGAGGAAGAGAGAGAACGACAGGTGCTGGAGGAGGTAAGAAGAGTGACCAGTGGACCATGCTTCTGTTATTTGCTTTTCCAAAGTACAACCAGTCTTGTACACAATATTATATTTCATACACTGTATTGCCAAAAGTATTCACTCACCCGTCCAAATCATTGAATTAACGTGTTCCAATCACTCATGGCCTCAGGGGTATAAAACTAAGTACCTAGGAATGCAGACTGCATATACAAACATTTGTGAAAGAATGGGTCACTCTCAGGAACTCGGGGAATTCCAGCCATGAGATTCTTTTCACTATTAAATGTTCCAGAGTCAAATGTCAGTGGCATTATAACAAAGTGGAAGTGATTTGAAAGTGTATAGAGAGCTTCATGGAAAGGGTCTCCATGGCCAAGCAGCTGCATCCAATCCTCACATCACCAAGCGCAAGGCAAAGCATCAGATGCAGTGGTGTAAAGCACGGCACCACTGGACTCTAGAGCAGTGGAGATGCGTTGTCTGGAGTGATGAATCCCACTTCTCCATCTGGCAATCTGATGGATGAGTCTGGGTTTGGTGGTTGCCATGAGACCAGTGCTTGTCTGACTGCATTGTGCCAAGTGGAGAGGGATTATGGTGTGACGTTGTTTTTCAGGGTTGTGCTCAGCCACTTAGGCTACGTTCACACTGCAGGTCTTAATGCTCAATTCCGATTTTTTTCTTTGTGGTTGCTCACACTACAAATAAAATGTGACAGCAAGCGCGCTCTAATGTGAACGTTCACGGCCCTCAAAGCGGCCCGCATGCGCAAAAGAAGACATTAAACACAACGCGCTCTGTTTACGTAAGTAAAAATGGCGAACACCGGCCGGTTACAATGCGACCGTAAAAGTTTAGCTTGAATAGAATCGTCTCCCCACATCCCAAACTTCAGTTTCTGTCCATTGACTTGCTCCGTCTCCAGTTTTCGCCGCTATGCTTTCTCGTTTGTCTTCTCCGGTGCTGATAATTGGCGTCTGTCTTGTGTCAGTGACGTAAAAGACGGATTTAATGCGACACGACCGTTCAAACAGCAGTCGCTTTCGGATTCAGTACTACATACAAAAGTGACCCAGATCAGATTTGAAAATATCGGATATGTGCTGTTCACACTGTCATACCATGATCGGATATGGGTCACGTAGAGTCAAAAAAATCGGATTTGATGCGCTTTCGCCTGCAGTGTGAACATAGCCTCAATTACAGTGAAAGGAGCTTTTAATGCTTTAGCATACCAAGACATTCTGGACAACTTCACGCTCCCAAATTTGTGGGAAAGGTTTGGAGATGGGGCCCCTTCGTGTTCCGGCACGACTGCCCACCAGTGCACAAAGTAAAGGTCCATAAAGACATTGATAAGCAAGTTTGGTGTCGAAGAACTTCACTGGCCTGCGCAGAATCTTGACCTCAACCCAAGAGGAGAACACCTTTGGGATGAATTAGAGCGGACTTTGCAAGCCAGGCCTTCTCATCCAACATCAGTCTGACATCACCAATGCGCTTCTGGAAAAATGGTCCAAAATTCCCATAAACATTCGTAAGCCTGTGGAAAAATCTTGCCGGAAAGGTTGAAGCTGTTTTAGCTGCAAAGGGTGGGCCGACATAATATCAAACCCTATGAATTAAGAATGGGACATCGCTCAAGTTTGTATGTGTGTTAATACTTTTAGCAATAATGACATACAACATTTGTCGAGATGCTATTTCTATATATGCGGTTGTGTACATATATGTATATTAATACTGCCTTCATTTCACAGCATCGACGTCGGCAGCAAGAGGTCCTTAAGCTACAGCAGCAGCAGGCCCTGCAGCAGGCTCAGCAGCCTCATGCCAAGCTGTCGGGTTGGGGTAACATGGCCAAACAGCCAGTTGCCACCAAGTCTTTGCTGGAGATTCAGAGGGAGGAAGCTCAGCAGATGAAACAGCGGAAGGAGCAGCAGCAACAGCAGCAACAACATCCTATTATCGCCCCACAGACACGCACTCAAAACAGAACTGTATGTGACACAAACGATAACACAAGCTATTGTTGAGCTTTGTGGAAGAGCAGAGCTGTTTACAAGTCGTTAGTGGAGTCAGCACTTTGAGCAAAATATCATTAATAACATACAACATAATGGCTAATGAAATTTACGTTTAAATCCAAGGAGGAGTTGACAAAATTGTGATTTGATTGATTTTTTTTTTTTTTTTTTAATTATTAACTTTACAAATCTGTTGTTGTTTTTATGCCTCTGCATCAGTGACGGCTGTGATTGGAGGCATAACTCGGATGTTTCTTCAGATTTGGCAGAGATGTTTACTTGAAACCAGAGATTAACTGATTAAAACTTGATGGTGTGTTTAAGCCACAGCTGAAGAATTCAGAAGCTAGTCAGTTGAAACTTTCAAGACATTAGATAAAAAAACAAAGTAATCATCCGTGGCATCGTCATGATCTGCAGAAACACTTTCCTGTCTAGATGTACAACTTCTTTCTTTCTCTTTTTTCTCCAGTAATTGTTGTTCTTCTGGTTTCATGTTCACTTCTGCAAAAAGGAATTCCAGCACATAGACCAGTTACAATATTTCGCTGACGATAAATCGGCCAAAATAGCCGATTTTCAGAGATTTTTCTTTGTTAAGAAATCAATCTGTTTGGGTTCTTTAGTTGATGGATAGACAAAACCGTCAGTGTCTTTGGAAGCTTTAAATTGTCTTTTACCATTTTAGGCATTTTATATACCAAATAATGTACAGATATCTCATGAATGTAATGAGCCAATTAATTTGAGATCTCTGACTCTGTTCGCAGACATCTCTGAGTAACTCTGTGTGGGGGTCTGTCAACACCAGCGCCAGCAGTAACTGGGGCTCGGACTCGAGCAGCATCTGGGGTGACACCCACAACTCAAACATGGGTTTCTGGGATGAGGCTGTGAAGGAAGTTGTCCAGCAACCTCAACAGACCCGAAAAGGCAACGCACAGAAGAACAATAAAGGCAACGCCAACCTCAGGTATTTATTTAGAGTGACAAAACTTTACAAACCCTCTTAGTCACAGGCTCTGATGAATAGCATGATTTGCAGCGTGAGGGATATGATGAGTAACACGAAGATCTTAATGTATTACTTTGTCTTCCTCGTTCATTTGTTTGTGCACACGAAGTAACTCTTTGAGTGGGCGAGCCAATAAGAAGGTGGAGGAGGAGGAGAAGCTGCTAAAGTTATTCCAAGGTGTCAACAAGAGTCAACAGGACACGTTCATGCAATGGTGTGAGCAGACTCTGCACACCCTCAACACAGCCAACAACCTGGATGGTAAGTCTTTAAATATGATTTATAAAGTCATCCCACCCACAACCAATAATGGGGCCCTTTCTGGAAGCCAAACACAAATATTCTCCTTCTCTCTGCCAGTTCCTACGTTTGCATCCTTCCTCAAAGAAGTGGACTCTCCGTACGAGGTGCACGACTACATCAGGGCCTATCTGGGGGACACTCCCGAGGCCAAGGACTTTGCCAAGCAGTTCCTAGAACGTCGTGCCAAACAGAACGCTAACCAACAGAAACAGGCATCACAGAAACAGCAAGCCCTCAAGCAGCAGCAGCAGCAGCAGCAGGTAAGCAGGACTTACAAGAGCAAGGGTTGTTAAACCCAATGTCTCACTTCCATGTAAGGAGGTGAAAGTGATGTTTCACTTCACTATGTGGCTTTTCTGGTTGTATGCAAAAACTAAAACTGTTGCATCACCCTTTAGATGACCCCAGAAAGATGCCATAACAATGTGTTTTGTTTTGGGTTTTTTGCCTTTGATAAACAGTTAATTTATAAATATTGGTGAAATTGTATCTATACATTAATGTTATGGATTGATTGTTGCCTGCACTAAAACATAAAGGCAGCCTTTCTTTTATATTGTCTGTGGTCAGCACTTCACCTTTTGTTTGCATGAAACCTGACATGCGAAATTTCCATTAACTGAAAAGATTGATAGCTTGTATTTATAAAAAAAAATACATTTGTGGATTAAAGTATCCTGTGTGTATAGTACATCATAGTTTTATTTTAAGATGCAATTTTTGGGCATTCAGGATTTTAATCATACTGTAGTCTGTGACATTAGGCTTATGAAGCTACATTATGTGACAGACGTGTTACTTTGACACACCTTTGAGGTGGCCTCTTTCTAAGTAGTGAATAAAGAAATGTGGGGCATCCATTCAGTGAGCCCATACGCTTTTTGGCTATATTTGGAAAATGCAAGGCTTTGAGTGAACTTTTTAAAGCTTACTGAACAATCATCAGGTGTCTGGCTTGTCCCATCCGTGCAGTCTGACTGTTAACGTGTTTTATCATCAGTTATGTTGCTTAAAATAAAGATACATTTATTCAGTATAAAACAGAAGCTGGCGCAGAGGTTAATGATCATAAATAGTTTATATGAAATAATAATACCTTTTTTTTTTTTCTTCAAATCAAAGATAAGTATGAATTACAGGGGTAGTTTGCTGCTTGAACAGAAGGTGGTGCTGATGGGAAAAAAAATGATATGTGACAAAGGGCAAACTGAGCAGTACATGACACCACTGGGCCTTCCTCCACCCAGGTTTATTGTTTCGGTTAGAGTAGGTTGCATTGGTAGCCTCATGATTTTAACGTCTTCAAGTGGAAACTTTGAGAAGAGGGAAAAAAAAAAAGGTGTTTTTTGAGGTTCATCTTGAGCTGTTTAGCACCACAGTTTGTGTTTTTTTGGGGTAAAAGGTGTTAACACTGTCACTGGTTGCAGTTCCTATTATTTCGCACTTCATTTCCCTCCACAGTGAATTATGAAGTGTTAATGTTAGCTCTGGTTTCATCACGTACTGATGTTCCAGATGTTTCTGTCTGGTATTATGTTCATCGATATCTAGCGGGACTGCGTCGAGCCTTTTCTCTGACAGCTGAGCCGTCTTTTAAGTGCAAGTTTCTCTCTTTCGAAGGATTCTGTCTGGGGTGGAACAGGATCTTCATCAGTTTACCAGTCCAACCATACGAGTGGGCAGCAGCAGCGTTTTGAAACGGTCACCTCAGGGAAGAAGAAAAAGAAGCAGAAGATGGTCCGGGCAGACCCCAGCCTACTAGGTTAGGACTAACATCCATCTGCGTAATCTGAAAAATTTAATTTTTTTTGTGTTTCATGTGCTAATTGAGTTGTTTCATTTTAAATTTTCAGGTTTTTCTGTGAATGCATCATCTGAGAGACTGAATATGGGAGAGATTGAAACTTTGGAGGACTTTTAAGGGACTGCAGCCAAGCAACCCCCTCTGCCCCTTACTGACTGTATCCAGTTTGAACAGCAGCTGCTTTACCCGAATCCCCAACTGCTTCCTTGACTTTCACCCTTTATTTTTCGGTTTCCCTTTTATCCGGAGTACTCTGGTTATTGAGGCAGAGCGTATTTTCCTGGTGCAACGGACCTTTGATCTAAAAGTTAAAACCTTAAGAGAAACAGACTGGAGCAAACAGTCGAGGGATACCCCCAACCAGCCCAAGTGAGCAATGCAGTCAAGTTAATGGGGAGTCTGCAGATTTGCAGACGTCTCTTTAGCTGCTTCATCCAAAATCAGCAAATTTAAAATTTGGCCTAAACTGTATCTGATTGTGGGGTTTTTTTGTTTTGTTTTTTTATATATATTTTGAAGTGTGGATACACGAATGGGGTAGTATGGGAAAGATTAGAGATTATATCCATTGTTTTTTGTTTTTATTTATTGATTCCCGACCCCCCACCCCC
>VUQR01007497.1:34047-47075 GCA_015108515.1 Hemichromis elongatus | reverse complement strand
AACAAGGACGTTAAAAAAAAAAAAAAAAAGCATAAACAAAAACATTCGAACTGGAACTGGAACTACAGACAAACGCTTGCTCTTAAAGTGCAGTTTAACGCTTAAGGAATTCAAGAGGTATGGTTTAAATTGGCTTCAGTGTTGGATGGCTGTGATTTCCACCTCAGATTTAGAACGGCTCGCAGATCACAGTCTCGACCACAAAAGTGTTCTCAAAGTGGCGGATGCTGTGACAATTCTTGGTCTCGCGCCTCTCAATACCTGGAAGAGAAAAACACAATGCATTTAGAAAATCTGTTCAGAATCGAAAGCGGACATTTGTTCACATGGTTTCTCAAGCTACTCTGCCTACAACGTACATTTTGAATCAGCAGTAGCGATCCCCACAAATCACGTCCATATATGTACGCGGGGGGAAGTTTGTTGCATCATTTCTGAAGCTCTAAACCCAATCAAAGGCAGCGACGACACAGATATCACTCATCCGAATCACAAACACCTCCACAGAGTGTGTGGATGTGTCCACTGCACTACAAGTGACTCACATAGCAGGAAGTTCCCAGGCTGAGCCCACACAAACACATACACACACACAAAATAATAATCAGGCTCCCAGGCTGGTACAGCAGCATGTTACACTGCAGACGTGCTGTCTCAAGTGTTCACAAGGAAGACCCTATATGGTCCTCGTTGTATTTGCTTTTCTGTCACTCTCTCTTTGCTCCTACACACCAAATCCGGACATTGGATTCCCTGTGACTCAGTGGAGGAACATCTTCCTCCTCAGGTACAGAGTTTACAGCAAACCAGCACACGTCACTTGACTCAACATCTCACAAGAGCTGGTTTTAAAAAGATGGTGACGAAAAGTGGAAGCGATCCTGCACACGTCACTACATTATTTAGCATTTCATATAGCCCGAACAGACTGGAAAAGGAAGTGAAAATGTCCACTCACGTTGGCGCTGGCTGCGGCGTCTGAGCCGGTAGGTTTCTCTGCCGTAACAAAGCCTGTGAATGAAAGGGCCCAGCTGCCTCATGTTCCTCACCCTCCCCGTCACCATCATCTCCTCCTGGATGATGTACGTCTGAGGAAGGTACGTCCCTCTCTGTGGCAAAGAGACACAAATGAATCACTCGACTGATCAGTCTGTGGGAGGAATTCTGCCAACAGGAAAGTGGGAACACACTGTCCTTCACTCTAAGACAGCCATTTTTTCTTGCAACGCTCTTGCAAACACAAGTGGCATTAACAGCTAATGCACTGCGTGTCTCACCTTGACATTGACCAGCAGCTCCCACAGGTTGCGTGGCGGCATCACTAAGGTTGTGTTCAGCTCGGTGATGTAGCATTTGTTCAGTGCGATATCGTGATAAGCTGTAAGGCCCTGGAACGGAAAAAGAGAAAAATCGTGTTATGCCTCAATCAAACACTTACAAACAAGTGTTATGAGAGGAAAAAATACGCGCACTCGAACACCTACCCTCTGAAAGTCGTGGATGATATCGGCAGGATCGCTGCCACCAAAACGTGGCACGGGTACGCTGATCTGCTCATAGTTGTCTTCAAGGTAGATGCCGACGTTCTCTTCGAGTTCTTGCCGCCCCCTCAGAGGAGCATACACAGAGTCCTCGAAGATAACTCGACAATGGAATAAACTGTCTTCTGGGATCTGCTGATGGGATGCAACAGAGCTGTGTCAGCATGTGCCGTTTACTTTAAGCTGTGGATGTTATTTAAGACAAGAGGGGTATTTGCTGACTAACCTGAGGTATATAGTAGTGGCGATAGATAAAGACAGATGCCAACACCAGTCCTATCAGGAAAACCGCCAGGCCAAAGCCAAGGCAGCACAGGCCGGTTGGAAAAGGCTTCTTTGGCCTGACTGGGTGAACCGACTGCCCCTGTAAAAAGAAAAGCAGACTGATTAGAGTTCAGGTCTTAAATCTTATTCTACATCTTAGTTCTTTTCATAGTAGTGTGTAAAAGTTTTTAAGAGTAGTTTAAATGATGTACTGCAACTCTGAATTTGCAACTCTGAAATGTGAAATACTTGTATCTAATCCTATCACACTCACACTGCTTTACTTTCATACCCAATACCCAAATTTGTAACAGAGTTAATTTAGAAAAGAATCGAGTGCCAAGTCAAGATCTGGTAGACGTACGACGGACATGAATAAAGCATGCCAGATGCCCACCCACAGTCTCTCAGTCAATCTGCTGCCTCTCCCTACTACTGTTGCTATGGTGAGCGGAAGCAGGCTCTGACGAAGATGCTGGCACGTGGCCGTCTGGGTCTATTCTTAGAGGCCTACTTCCACGCTCCATATTTGCAGATATAAAGTCTTAGCTCCCTTGGTGGGAGTTAAAAATGAGGACAGTTGCGTGGAGCCGGAGTCCCTCGGTAGAGGCGGGCGTATTAATAGATCTACACACATTGGCTCTGACGCCTAGCCTGCTATAGCAGCCAATGAAAATCCACACAGCCTTTCACATCTTTCTGCTGACGTAACGAGCATTGGTAAAATATGTTTGCAGAAGTGATAGGTGCGTCATCTGTGCAGTGTGCTAGGAGGGAAAAAAGGCGAGAAGCTTTATGTGAAGATCCATTATGTGCCAGATATCTAATTATGTTCAACTCTGGGGAAGAGGTCCAGAAAGGAGGCTAAGAAAAGCTGGTGACAGATCTGACTTCCCACTCAGCTAAGACAGGTACATGCTGTTCTGCAAACCCCACTTCACACAAGCAAAAAAAAAACGTCTGTGAGAAACAACATCAATGTAGTTAAATTACGTGTTTGAGAACTGGAGCCTGAAATTCAGACACAACTAAACTCCTTGACTTTTTGAAATAAACTCTGGATTTTCCAAATTTAACCTCCTTGGTTCTATTCATCGAAAGCAGGAGCTATAAAACAGCTAGGTCAAACTGACACTGACAGTTTATACTGCTAGTTTCGAGAGGGTTAAGCTGCCTTTACAGAATACCCACACACAACACACACTTGGCTGCTGGATTACTACTACTCATTCTCATCTGCTCTCCGGCACTATCTGCAGGACACACGTGGTATAACACCTTGTGACATTACAGACTGGTGCAGTATCCTCATCTGACAGCTCTATTGTTTCCTCACAGCGACAAAAGAATAAACAAAGCCGAGGCTATCTGTAGACTAACAGTGAGAAGCCTGGGATTTTTATCTTATACATGCACACTTTATGAACAACTTAGTGAAATTATGTCCTGTTTCTGCTAATTGCACACATGTACACAGGACTGCCTCTTCTGCAGTATGCCTCCTTGCTGTGGCTAAACAAGGTGATGTAACATCCTATAGCTGGATTTGTATTGCAATGCTGGGGCTGTTCCCTTGTTGAAATATTAATGCACAATAAAACTTTTTAAGGCTCAGAAACACTACCACTACCTTTAATAACCTTTAAGCTTATACATAAGGGTGTTATTATATTTTTTAAGAAAACAAATGCAATATATCACTTTAAGCATTTACTGGCTTTTTTTAATAATCATGTTATTCACATAAAATCAAATCCCAATAAATGCCACGATTCATGGGCAAAGAAAGCAAAACTAATTATATTAAACTTTTTTTAAGCTAGGAGTAAACATCTACTTATGCTATAACAAGACAAAAGACAAATGCCGCAGCATGAAACAAAGACAAAGTGTGCAAACTCACGTGAGCCTGAGGTATAATGATCTTGTCCTCATCGTTGTCTTTTTCGGGCTTCTGCGCCGACACTGGCTGGAAAGTGATCTTCACCATTTTTGTTTGCTCAGTGTGTGCCTGCTTTGTCTCCTGCCTGATTCAGTGCGCTGGTTTCGTCCACCGGACCGGGAAGATTATATAGCGCCGGACCAGGCTCGCCCCCGGGGCTCGGTGACCTCACAAGAGCGTCTTCTCTGACGAACAAGCAGTGTGTGGGTCTCAGGGAAAAGCCGCCTCGCCGCTGTCAAAATAAGAGCCGCTAACGGTCTTCGACTTTTAGAAAAACGCTAAAAATAACAGAATGCGAGCTTAGTTGCTTCCTGGTGAATATAATTAAACGTTTAAAGCGGCCTGATTGGAAAAAATGATAAACCTACCTCAATTTGGGGGATATTTGGCTACCACGTGCTCTTATTTTGAAGACAAGCGCCCAATATGGAAGTGCTTTCCGTATTTTATTTAAAGCTGAATCTTCTATTCTCAATGTTCTCAACACTATCATCCGGAAATATTGTGATGTTTCAAACTGGCTGATCCAGCTACTACACTGCAATAAAGTTATCAATAGGTCAGCACTACTTAATAGTAGGAAAGATAATGCTGCTCACATGCCCATGGGCTCATCAATGCATTTGTATTAGACAAGGTGATTGTGTATGTGTACGGTTTTTTACCAAGTTAGCTATCTCTAACCTCTAACTTAGCAAATTCCCACCGTCAGGGAGTGTTATAACTGATGAGACTGTGTCTTACTCAGGCTCAGACATCCAATTACTGATTTTCCAAGGTTTATTTTCACAGATACAAACTACAATACAATACAGTAATCAAAACTCTGCCAGAAGCCAAAAGGTAATTAACTGAAAGACACGAATGAAACAACCACACAACATCAATAAGACATTCCCATTAATGACAGTACTGTTCGGTTACAGTCATGTTTATAACTTCAACTCATCTATAACTTTAACAAGACAGGAACTCACCAGCTCGGCCTCATCGGTTGCAACAGTTATAATAACTTAACGGTTACAGCTGTCACATTTATACTAACAACTAAGCACTAAGCACTAAGCACTAAGCAACCGTAAACGAATAGCAACTTTAAACATAAATCACTTTAAACATAAATCACTTTAAACATAAATACACTCCGCCTAAAACGTAACTGGCGGTTGCAGTTTGATAAATCACAGCAAAACCAACTGGCATCTTACAAATATGCGAAAAACCGCACAGTATGACTTGGTTAATGTGTCATATCATGTAATTTAGTTTTTAGTTTATAGTATAGAACTGAATGTGGTTACAAAGTGGACTTCAAGACAGATTAAGTATCTATAATATGCATAAAACAAGCCTGATGTCATGAATACGATTCTAATATACATAGTAACATTAAATTATTCATTTCTTTCTCGTGAACATCACAAGAAATATGCTAATCAGTAATATATGCACATTTTTAGAGCCATGCTGTACACACAGCTCTCATCTCCTTGCCTCAGTAATCATTACAGCATCTATGAGTCACTACAGACATAAGACTCACAGCAATAAATTAGACAATATAGGAAATTTGAGCTTATAAGTTAGTGATAGAAGCGTGTCCTGAAAGGGTTACAACCCAAACCACAGCAGAGAGAAGTCCTAATGCAATCATCACTGTTTTCAGGTCTTGGTCACTTTTAAAGAGGTTCCAGGATCTTTAAACATAATTGTGGTCTATATTGTCCAGGACCCATTTAGTACTATAGATGGGGCGATGCCTCACAAGCTCTAAAAAATAATGACTGTGTGGACTGACAAACATAAGGTCTAGGGGCTGTGGCTCAAGTGGCAGAGATGCGGGGATTAATCCCAGGATCATCCAGTCCACATGTCTTGGACATACTGAATCCTGACTTTTCCCTGGTGATGAGTGTGTAAATGTTAGAAAAAGTATTCAGACATACAGAAAAGCATTGTATGAACGTGTGTAAGTGAGACTGGGTAAATGAGACTTGTAGTAGAAAGCACTTTGAGTGCTCAACTTGAGTAAAAAGGAGTCTTATGAGTGGCTTTGAGGCGATTGTTGTGATTTAGCACTATATAAATAAAACTGAATTGAATATAAGTAACATTTTTACCAAAATTGATTAAATATGGTAAAAGGCTAAAGCTCCAGTTTTGTTTTGCTTTTCCAAAATAAAACTATTTTCTTTCATCTACTACAAACTAAAACCTAATTCATAGTTGCTGATATTATCTTTGCAGCCTCTTTGTCTATATTTTGCGCTCTTATGTCTGCATGCTACTCCATGATGAAGACATTGTTGTGACACAATTTAAAGTGACCACATGTGTTGGGGGGTCGTTGCTCGTTTACCAATTCACATGCAAATGAACTCACATATAGACTGCACACAGTGCATTCCCCACCCCACCCCGTTGCCTCCTCACTGTGCTTACTGCTGCTGGGGATCGCCCCGGCCATCTGTCCCACTGACGGCCTCTAACGGCTCTTTGGATTACACACCAACTAACCTACCTCCAGTCCGGTCGGCTCCTGGCAGCGCCTGGGTTAAACTACAACAACATGGCCCCCATCAGCAGCAGCACACACGGCCTGGACAGAGTGGATGACTGTAGTGGGGTCAGACCTGACAGAAAGGTAAGATCCCACGTTAGGATTCGCCGCCAGTATTTGTACTTTTAGTCAGCTTTGAACTGGGAAAAGAAACTCACATCTTCTTACTGTTTCGGTAGATAAGAAAACCTCTGGTTGAGAAGAAAAGAAGGGCTCGCATTAATGAAAGTTTACAAGAACTCAGAGTCCTTATCGCCGACGAAGACGTAAGATGATGTAGTTCATGTAGCGCCGTTGCTCAACAGTAACTAAATCAATGAGTGTGTTGTGGCTAAGCTAGCTTGTGTTCCTAATGTTTTTTGCTGCAGTTACAGTCAAAGATGGAGAATGCCGAAGTGCTGGAGATGACAGTGAAACGTGTGGAAGGCATTCTTCAAAGACGTGCTCAAGGTAAACCTTACACATAAACCTTATTTACCTTTATTTACTTGAGTGTACGGTATTAAACGTAAGTTTCATGTAACAAAAGACACGTAAACAGTAATACAATTTACAAATCATCCTTCTGCCAAGTAATGTAGTTCTTTATAACGAGTAAAACTACTGAATAATTCATTACTATTGGCGGATTAATATTTTAATCAAATGTACTGTAGCCGCCACAGGTGTGCTTCGACCGTGACTCAGCCAATCAGAGCACAGAGCGTCTGTTAGTGATTGAAACTAGTGTTTAACGGTCGTTTCCATCTGTCTGTCCACAGAAGCAGACGCTGTACACAGGGAGGCCTGTGAGCGTTTCGCTGCCGGATACATCCAGTGTATGCACGACGTCCACACATTTGTGTCCAACTGCCCTGGGATTGACCCAACAGTGGCCGCGGAGCTATTGAAGCACCTTCTGGAAAGTATGCCACTTAACAACAACGATTACCACCGAGTGATACTCCCGGACATCGTAGCAGACAGCCCCGGCTATAAAAGTACTTGGTCCCTGTCTGAGAGCATTCACACAGCCCTGGTGTCCCCAGCACCCTCCACCACCTCCAGCGACGACCTCTGCTCTGACCTGGATGAGACCGACTCAGAGCAAAGCCAGGTTTCTTCTGAGGAGGACGCAGACGGTCAAGACGTGTTTCCCTGCCTAACCTGCTCTAAAGCTCTGTGGAGACCATGGTAGACAATTTAGGGTGGAATGGGGGGGGTTAGTCGAAAGAATAGCTTGAGTTAGAAATGGGCCAACACTACTGGAAAGAGCATCAGATAAACTCTTTGTAAATATATTCTAATATCTTTACAGAGCTTAGTAACTTTGTTTGGGCCTGCTGACTGATGTAAATATGTGCTTGTTCAATATAACTGCTGTATAGAAAGTAGACTCCCCATCAGAAATGCACTGATGTGAGTGTGTGTAAATTATTTCCTAATTAGGATCTGTTGAAAATTTTATTTATACATGTCAATTGACTGTTAGTAGGCTACCTCATCCAAGTTAAGTTTAAACTTTTTAATAAATATTTTAGGGGAAAAAAGACTTGTACTCCATTTGTGCAGCAGACTCTTCAGGAGAAAAAAAAACCTCATTTCACACACAAGAATCCCACTAACCACCCACCCACGGCTGTTTCCAAGATATTTGTTATTACTCTGCAATTGTGGGCCATTTGTGTACACAGGCTCTCCAAGATCCCTTAGCACGTCGTAGGCATTTGTGAGGTGTGAAATGAGTAATCCACTCACTCCCTCCTTATATAGTCCTGGTTGAGAACTTGACAAATGGAATTTATAACTCTGCTCGACTTCAGCTTTTTCATGTTTTATAAATAACGTGGGCACATAACCTGCACAGTCATGACTCTGGAATAAGTTTGGCTTTGTATTGTGCTGTGATATCCAACAAACAGCAGTGATCCTTTTTTTTTTGGTTGGCAGTTTAGTGTGGTGCACAAGGCTGTGGAAGTGAACAGAATTTTAGACCTGTGAAATCTAAGCATGTCATATCATAGCAGTGAGTTAGGTTGCCATTGCTGCTGACTTTCACAAGTCGCCTGATGTCAGACATCACTTCTGTGGTCTCAGTGAGAGCCACAGACACTGTTCTGCATCTGCACCACCTAACTCCTACAGATAGGTATGAATAAGAAAGGCCAGCAATCCTAAAACAAGTCTATTCATATGCCACGTGGAGTGTGAGCATCACGTCTTTACACCCCACCCCCGACTTATAAGGGACACTGGTGAAATGAGAAGAAAAAGACTAATACATTATGCATTGAATAGTAGAGCAATTCTCCTAGTTAGCATATAGAATTAGTAATAATTATACATTGAAGTAATGAAATCAGGTAAGATTTCGATCTGCTTTTGTTGTTCTTTGTAATCCCCCTTGCTAGAAAAAAGATCAACGCACTGTTATAATAAATATCAAACGGTGCGAAGTTAGAAAGTCTATATGTTAAACTTTCAGCCTTGGTATTTTTACAGTTGTTTATTATGTAAAAATGTGATATTCAGTTTTAAAACCAGCTGTGATCACTTAAATTATTAACAGAAGCTTTCGCAAGTGAAAGAAAGCATAAATAAATGTTATAATTCAAATTAGAAACTAAATGATAAACTCCTAAATGGCAACTCATACATTCTTTTTACTGCTGAACTTTTTGTAGTCCGCTGTGTTGTGACAAGACCGGATTAAAATATCACCGAAGGTGTAGCTGCCCGCTGCAGGAAAGGGGATTTCTTTCTTTTTCTTTTTTTTAAAAATCATGTTCGCACCTCACGCTATGTTTGAAGTAGGTATGAAGGTGTGAACAAGGGCCGCTTTGATCAGGAGGATCTGCCCGTCTGCGCAGAAGTCTGTTGTTTCGGTGGTCGGACAGACAGACATTTGCATTGCGAAGGTAAGTGACGACAGAGGATATTTAAACATGAGTCATTTTACTTTAAAATTTAAATATTTATAAGTGGGGCGGTAGCAGGGGCGTTTCCAGGATTTTTAAATGTCGTGGCCGAAGGGGGCACCCAGAATAAGGCAAAGGGTGGAGGGCGCAGGTAGTTAGAGTTAAAAATCGGTGTAGGAATATGGTGTACCAAACACGGGACATGGTTTTCAGTTGTCTGGTCACAGATTTATTATATTAAAAGTTAATTTTTGCAACTGACCATATTTTTGTTCTTTTTTTGCATGTAGGGGAAAAATAATCTAGTTAGGCTTTTTACTTAAAAGTTGCAATCCTACTAAATTAGGTTAAGAGTGCAGAAATAGCATAACAAAAATATAGTTAACTAAATGTATTCATTATATGGAATGGCACTTTGCAGCATTACATACAGTTTATTTATGTATTGCTGGGCAGGTTGATCTAGAATAATGCAATTTATGTTAAAGCCTTATTTATTTTGCACATAAAAATTGTATGAAGTGCAAGGCACAACATTTTTATCCAAAATAAAGTATAAAAAAATTGAAATTGTATTTTAGTCAAACATATACATACTTTGGTATGCGTGTACTCAGCCAGTGATCTTGGGCACTAATTTTAACAATTGTAATTAAATGGCATTTGGGCTCTGCAGATACTGTTAAGGGAAACAAGCTAAGATTAAGATATCGGAACATTAATTTTTATTCAGTCTGCAGAAATCATCCCGTCTCTTTCTTATTTGAGTCAAACCTCCAAACATTTCAACTTCCATGTCGCCGCTTTGTCAGTCTGTTGAACTGACAAAGAAGATGCTCGACACACTTTTAAGTTATGCAACATTTTATTTTGAGAAAAGTTAGCAAACATAATAGAATAATTTCTTTTTTAAAAATAAGAAAAACAAAAATAAAAACATGTATGTCAGTGTCTGTTTAAAGACCCCACCCCCCCAAAAAAAACAAAACATATAAAAAAAAAAACATAGCAAATGTTCAAGTTCCCAAAGAGACTCAAACTACAGCATGGACTTCAAAGTGAAAGAACTCTCCAACCAAACCTGACATCTGAGCCACTGTCATGACAGTGAAATTACCCTAAAGTCAGCCTGAAGTGTAACAAGCTTCAGTCTGCTCAGGATGTTCCTCTCCTTGTTTATGAGGTCAACATCAGACCACGTCGAGCGTCATGCAGCACACTTCAAAACTGAGGAAAACCACAATATTCTCTTTACAATAACCACCCACCCTAAACATGCAGCTCAGTACTTTTCAGTTTGTCATGAGCGGCTTTCCTAGTGTTGATTATGCAATTCACATTTTCAAAAGCTTATAATAAATATTATTTCTTTTGGTCCAGTTTGCTTTTTACTTCTTTTTTTAAATATTATAATGTAAAAAAACATTATTTTATGTAAAAATATAGCCTATACATATGCCTGGAGTCCGAGTGTTGCAAACACCAACACGAGCTTTGAAATACATTAAAAGGTTTCTTTAAAAAAAAAAAAAAAAGTGAGTGTCACAGCTGAAAAAACAAAAATGCTGCGTTTCACCAGGAACAGATGAAAGTAAATCTGCTGAATGGGGAAAAAAAATAAAATCTAGAGCTGCGTTCAGTAACATGTCACCAAATGACAGAATTATGAAATTATGCTACACTTATAAGTGTAGCATATGTGCCTTAAAACTCAGTGTAAACTTAAATCAACTCTATCAGTTGTGATCAGCAATGCGTGTACTACATTGGACATCTTTCCCCTCTACATTTTTCTCTGTTTGACAATTGAGATCCCCCAATTGACTACAGGCATCAGCAGAATGAATATCAGACCCACAGGAGTCTCATTTACAATCTTCCTTATCCAACCCACAAAGTGCACTTGTGCTCATTTGGTGTATGAATGACAGAAGTGCTGTTGCAACTCGGGAAACGCCAGGAAATACTGAATTCATCAAACACCACAGAGCCACCGAGAGCAGCCCCCAGCTGACTGATGATTGTTTGACCTCTGCGGTGGTGCCTGGTGTGTGAGCACACTTTCTCTTCCCCTTTATTGGGCTCGGCATCCTGTAATCAGTCTGTATAAAAACCATTTAAAGCCAGGCGTGGTGACATGCTACGAAAGGGATGACGCAACAAACAGGTGCAGTCTTAGAGACCAGCAATCCCTCAAGCAACAACATAGTGAATGATTAAAAAGTACATTAAAATATAATGTAATGAATCTACGACACATGTTCACATTCTACAAAAGTCTGGACTCTTAATCCAGTTTTCTTGCTGGCATCTACACAGGAATACCTCACAGAACAGCAAGAGAAAAACAGTAAGAGCACATTAAAAACTGGTCCCTCTTCAAAGGCTGCAGGTCAGTGGCTAACAAAGTCACTCTGGACACCATGAGAAGCTTATTGTGCCACCGTCTGCATCTGAGAGTCGGAGGCCGAAGGAGAGCCGTAGCAGGATATTCCAGCTGTCTCAGATCCACCGAGGTCTAGGTCCGGCTGATCCTGTGCCGCCGCCGCTTCCTCTGCTGAGGCGTCATCACAGCAGGAGCACATCTGGAAAAACATGTTCTGGTGTAAATGAGGCGTAAATTGTGTTTACATTAGCAGTGAAGATATTTGATCTAGAAGGGGTATTCAATTCTACCTTGATATCTATGGCTTTGGGTAAACCTCCCTTCTTGATCCAGGGGTGGACTTCAATAAGCTCCTTCTTCTGCTCCTCAGAGAAGTGCGGCTGTCTCTTCTGCAGCAGCCTCAGTTTCTCTTTGTCTTCTCTCAGCACCTTTTCAATATCACTGCAGACACAAGCAAACACAGACACGGTCACGATTCAGCTCACAGATCTGAAAAATGTTCAGATTAACAACACTGGAAGCTTTGATTTGCATGGCTGTGTTGCCCTTTTGAAGAATTTATTACTTTTATGTTAAAACAAAGTTTCGCTGTCAGGCCCCTCTAACCCAACACAGCAAATCTCTGTTGTTGGGAGGTTTCCATCTAGTGGTCAAAAGTCTTACTACAACCATCAGGGTTGGAGCTTCTGTGTCACGAATAAAGATTGCAGTTTCTCTTTTCCTCCACATTTACAAACACTGAACACAAAATGCTTCCGTGCTCCCTCTACTGCACATCTGATGCAACACAATTTGCTACCACAGTTAATGGAGTGTGTGGTAGATGTAAAGAGATTCTGAGTATATCAAGTGATGCTGCCTGAAAAGGGTGGATTTAAAGTATCACATCTTCTTTCTCTAGACGACGTTATAGTAAGTCAGCTTCCCGGTGGGAGCCTTGTAGACTAGCACTAATCTAGTCCTAATAGAATGAAGGACTGAATATTTTCTGGGCTGTAGGCTACCAGAATATTTTCTCTCATTTAACGCATTTATTTATTTGTGCTGACAAATTTCTTGCATTTACGGCAGCATCATTTCTTCATCGTGCAGAAAAAACAGAGGTACTGTTGAAATTGCACTTCTCTTTATATTAAATGGGATTAAATGTTTAGTTAAACATCTGCTCAGCCAGTGGTTCGCCTCAGATCAAAGCTAGCTCGTGATGAATGTGAAGCAATTTTACAGGGTGCGTTTAAACTTTGTGCATATGCTTTTAAATGGTGGGGACTCGGTTAAACATGTTTAACAGTCTTTTAGCAAGCGGTTGCCTTCAGGCATCCCACACCGGGTCCAGTTTCCTGTGTACACACACACACACACACACACACACACACACACACATTAACCATTAAAAGAAGCTGCACTCATATGACCTCTGCTTTGCAACTAAGAAACA
>VUQR01007493.1:0-10412 GCA_015108515.1 Hemichromis elongatus | reverse complement strand
CAGCCACCATTAATTAAAGTCTGGCTACAGGATATCTTAGGACTTTTAAAATTGGAGAAGATAAAATTCTCCATCAGAGGCTCATCGGATAGATTTTTTATTCACTGGAAACCATTACTTAAATACTTAGAAAAGTTACCAGCACGAGAAATCTCTCTGTAGTCCACCATATGACATTGTACAAATTCTTCTGCTATTCCCGGCAGTGGCTGTTCTACCTTATAAGAATACTCTATTTAAGGATATTCCAGCATTATTAATTTGTTTTCGACCGAGGAGCAAGTAATCATTAATATTAATATTAATATTGTTACTATTGTTGGTTAAGATTTATATCAATATTGATTACTGTTAAGACCTTGTTTTTTGAGGCTAGCAGATGTTAATGTTAATATTAAACTATAAGGATGCGCACTACTATCTTATTTTTTATTTTTTGGTATGGGTTTTGTATTTTTTGTATGGGTCAATTCATTTTCTCTGTAACATATTCGTTTTTACATTATTGGGAGGGAGTGGGGGGTATTCAGGTACTCATCCCATTTATGTTGTTTATGTTATGCTATAAAAAAGAAAACGGAAAAGATTACTACCTCTATATGTACCTATGTGTTTTATGACAGTTTGGTATTGAAAAATAAAAGAATATTAGTTGGCTATATGGCAGCCGTTTTGTTTCCCCGTTGTATGTCATTTGGTTTAGCTTAGCCAATATTTAAGTTCTCTCATGTGTTTTTCAGGAGGTCAGTTTGTCTGTTTGTTTGAGGTTTCGTTAGTCGTTATCTTGAGTTCACTTTATTGAGTTTCTCAAAGTTTTGGCTTTGTTAATTATGTTTCATATTTTTGGGTCAATAAACCCCCTTTTTTTGAAGTAAACACCTAAGTCCTTTATGCCTTACTGTTTGGTCCCTGACAAAGTGTAAATAACGACAATCGAAAATTTGAAATGTGAGTGAAAATGTTAACTCTAAAGTTAATAATGAGCAGCTTTCTGTTTCTGAAATAACTAAAAACTATATTAAAGAAAAATGAAAATTTCAAAGCCATTCTTCATTTCATCTGGGTTGTTTGAAGGTCTGAACTGAACAAGAGAGCAATTTATATTGCAGAGAACATAGATTTTGTCAAAATTGATTCAGAAAAAAAAATAGAAAATGGTATCTGTCAGGAAAATGACAGAACAACGTGAACAAATATTGAAAAAGGAAATGAAAGGAAAGGAAACACACCTACACACACACACCCTCATACACTTTGTCTCATGGGATGCAGCATCACTGCTGTCTGTGGATGCATTTTGACAAGGACCAAATGGAAAACACACACGAGTGTGTGTGTGTGTGTGTGTGTGTGTGTGTGTGTGTTTGCAGGTTAAAACCCCAATAAGTGTTTGGTCTGCACATTGTTAACGGAGACCTTTACTGCTGTCAGACACAATTACCAACCGGTCAACAGGAGGCCAATTATACACACACACACAAGAACGCACGCAAACACACACACACACACACAAAATACAATGACAATAAAAAGGTAGCTTAGTGTCAAAACGGCAAGAAGGGAGTAGCTGTCATAACACACACAAACACACACACACAAATTCATATGAATGACAATTTTAAAATAGCTTTTCGTCCAAGTACAAAGGGAATAAATGTCATGCATGTCACTGACACCCACCGACACACAGAACAGTGACACAGGTCCACTTTGTCCCAACTCCCACTGACCTGTTTGTACTTAATTAACTGTCATTTTAACAATCAGATTAACTATTAATTAACTTCATGAATTCACTAGATGAGTTTTGTCAAGATGGGGTCGTCACTTTTAGTAGGAGATTAAATTAAAATTCATAGTTTTTCCCGAGTTGTGTTTTGATTGGAGGTAAGAGGTCAAAATATTGATTAGATCTAAAATGAAGGTGGAAGGTGAGGTTTAAAGAGGTTAAAGTCATCTGGACAGCCTCACAGTTTGATCTAAAGTTTGGTTTTAATGGACATGAATAGACATTAAAATGTGTGGTATGTTTTAAAATACCTTGCTGAATATAAAGTTTTAGATAACAAACTTACACCTTTCCCAATGCACAGGTATATGAGATAGTCAAACGCATCCCATACTTTTGCATGCCTGCAGTCACTACAGCCACTGCTGTGATCATGCTACCTATCAGTCAAACTCACAACTCCCCTCCTTCTAGCAGTACCTGTTACATTGTTACTGGTAAGCAGCTCCAAAATTAAACTGTATAATTAAACTGTACAGTTAAAGCTAACCAGGAAAACCAAAGAAACTGCAGTTCCTCTAATGTTCACTGGAGGCAGCTTTAAAAGTGAGTTAATCCCCATAAATGCTTTATGTTAAAATGCAGAATGACAGTCATAACAGTAAAATGGGGGAAGGGACGGGGAAGACAGATGGAGGGAAGACCTGAAAGTGCAAATGGGTGTATTGACATTCAGAAGTTCAGACGCGTACTGCAGAGCACGTTTATAGATTGCCTTAAAGACCAGGAGTAGAATCTTGAAATCAATACAGTTATTTAACTGGAAGCCATTGGAGGTATTGAAGGAAAGGTGTATTGTGACTAATGGAAGAATTTCGGTGATCATTTTACCAACTGAAATGTGGACCAGTTGAAGTTTATGCATGGACTCTAAAGACTGTAATCGATGCAGGATGTAAGCAAGGTGTGGAAAAGATGGCAGTAATATTGTGTGTGAAACATGGACAAGGGTGATTAACGTTACGAAGATAAGAGCAAGAGGACCTAGGGATGTTATTGATGTGCATTTGAAAAGAAACATGATGTGAGATGAGCAAAAAGCTGTTATAGTTAGACAAAGAGGATTTGTTGCCAATGAGGAGAACATTGATTTAAATTCTCTTCAGTTGTTACGAGAAAATCCTGATTCGACTTCCTGGAGACAAACACAGAGGGTGATGGTTGCGAGAGTGGTGATAGGTTTGGGCATCATCAGCAAAGCAATGGAAACTAATATTAAGAATATTATGAGACATAGTGTCAAAGCTTGTGCTCAGATCTAAGCGAATGATCATGGTTCAAAGTCTGCTGTCAATTGTCACGAGGAGGTCATCACTGATTTCTTTTCCCAACGTTGTTTCTGTAGGCCTCCTGTGAAGGGCAAATAAATCCAGCTTGAATTGTTTATACAGGTTATTGCCTGACAAATGAGCATGAATCTATGAAGCAAACATTTCCTCAAGGATTTCAGATAGAAAAGGTAGGTTGGATGAAAATTATTAAAATTGCTGGGATATGCAACAGGTTACTTATGTACAGGAGTTATTGCAGCTGACTTGAGACACGAGGGAACAATACCAGAGATAAAGAAGGATAGAATAATAGCAGTTATTGTGGTGGACAGAGAGGGTACTGAGGGTCTAATTGACAAATTTCAATTTCAAGCTTTAGAGTGTACCAGAGGACTGAGGGAAGTGGAGAAGACAAACCGCAAGAGGTGTTAGGGCTTAGCTACCAGTGAATCTTGTCTACTTTGGTAATGTAAATGTAAAATGTAAAACCTGAGCCAAACAAGCAGTTTTAAATCCTTTTTAACAGGCCAAATCCAGAAGGTAATTCAATGGGATGAATGCACCAAATCCAGTTCTGTTGGAAAATAACTCTAAAAAAAGGCTACTAATCACTAATAATCAATACAAGCTGATCAATAAGCTGAGGTGTCATGTGATCACAGAGAGAGGAAAAGTATTCAGAGACCAATCTGGTGTGCTCACAGCAGGACAGCATCAGGGATGAAATCTGTAGTGTGAAGCAAAAATGGTGTCAAAGCAGTTTTAGTGGTCTTTGATCACAGATTTACATCCTGAAAATGCAAAAAGTCGGGAAATAAAACATAGGAGCCGAAAGCTGCGGGATGAAAAGAAAGATCAGGATGAAAAGAAAAATCAGAGAGGACGGGGAGTGTGAACGTGTTCTAGGTTTTCATTCGAAAGCCATTAATTCATTTTTCTTCCTCCTCAGACTTAAGTTTAAATATTAATCTTCTCTCCTTTCCCCCAATTTGTCTTTTTCCTGGTGTTTGTTAAATAAATATCGTTTCCATGCATGTTAAATGTCAAGTAATTATCATGTTTATCTAAAATGTTCTTAATGGTATAAGTAATAGAGCAAATATCTCCTTTTCTTTAGGAAATCTTTAACAGTAATTGCAGGTTTTGGTAAGCGATTCAGATTTCTTTCATTCAAACTGCTGATGTGGTTTTTTAAAACACAAAACATCTCCCACAGGTTGAGTTTCTGTAACCAGTTTCGTCCCTGTGCAAACTGAACAGGAAGAAGCTGAAATTGGTTCCATGCTGAGAAAATGTCTCTCAGCTGGAAACCATTTTCAGAGGTGGAAGGTCAGCAGTGTGTAGCTCAGTCAGACGGTCCAGCAATCTGTCTCCAAATGAATGCTGCCACAAATCTCTACAGTAGTGGAAAAGGTCAGTGCTACATGATCACAAGGCCTAGTAGTAGAATTTACTAGAAGAGCGTGAGCTTCAACAACTACAAGGCCTGTTGCTCTCATATTGAAAAAACAATATTGCTAAATTTTACTCAATGTTTATATTTGAAACAGGTAACAGTAAAATCAATTTAATATGGCTGTAATGCAGAATTCATTTCAGAAGAATGTTTTAAGACATGCGAGACAGAAAGCCAAAAAACTATGGAGTCTAGGGCCTGGAGTAATTACCAATTAGAAGAAGTCTTCGAGAATTCATAGGCATGATTTTCAAATGCTTAGAGTGAGTATAACGACTCCGCCTCAACAAGAAACACGTTCAGGTTGACGTTTCAAGATGGCGCCGGTGTACATGGCTTGCCTTGTCCGTACCTGTTTCGCTGCTTTTTACCCCCTCTACCCTTTTTTAGGGACTTTGGCATTGTATTTTTTATCCTTTTAGTCATACGCTCATCCAGTGGCTGTGCACTGATTACGTACGACAGGCAAACACTTTTAAAACTTTGACTCTCCTATTTGTCTCGGGCTGATCCTTGCTGGAACCGGTGACGCCATCCCGCCACAACTGGATCCACCGACTGGCTTCTTCCACCTACCCCTTCCTAATCTACACAAAAAATGCTACAGGAACCGCGGTAGAGGGAGCGGCCGTCGCGTTCGCCTCAGGGCCTATTTTAGCAGGCTATCCACATACCAGCCTGGATATTTTATCGTTTTTCCCTCCTTCCCAGGAGCGCTCTAATGTTAAGCTGCTTACTCACCGCTGGATCTGCTCGGCTGACCACGAAGCCTACCCTGCCCTTCCTGTGGCACGTTTTCCTTCTCGGGCTTGGAGAACATCTTTCCGACGCGGCGTTTGCCGAAGCTAAGTGTCCTACGATTATTGGAGCTGACTGCATCCATGACCACACTCTGTGTAGTGGTGTACCGACCGCCTAAATATACGGATTAAAGTGTTTCACTGTTTATTTTCTCTTGCAATTTTATTATGTACGGATAGTCCAGCCACTTGACTAGCATTAGGAACATTTCATACTTTGCCTTAAATTACAACTAGCTCTGTTCCAGTTCTTGTGGGAAACAAGTGCACGTTTTATCTTCTATTCACATGGCTACAATAGCTCACTTAGACCTAAAAATGTAACTATAGATTGTTGTGACAGCTCGCACAAAGGCGCCATCAGTCTGTTCTCTTGGGGAAGGCAGCCTAGAGTTCCAGTGGCCATGGCCCATGACTGGTACATTAAAGCCTATGAACCAGGGCACGCTTGTGGAGTTATGGCTATGGTGACACACATAACCTTTTCCATTTCCAGCTATGTTTGAGTTTTATAAACAAAGAAAATCGATCTCCTTCTTTCTCTAGATGTGTCATATTTTTCTCTACAATCACTGTTAAATCGAAGAAGAAACTAAAACTACTATAATGAAACAAGCACTAGTAGAGAGCAAGAACAGAGAGCAGGCACGACTTGAAATCCTCGAACGAGATTTACTACAACAACTAGAGCAAGAACTAAAAGTGCTGATGCTCGCTACAACGTTTAGAGTTAGAATTAAAAAGCCTTGAGAACAATGTTTAGAACATGGGGTGGAACACCTGGTAACGAAAGGGCTGCAGCTTGAATGACTGACTACAAGGTATAACGTGAGAAAGAAGAAGAATAAGAACATTAAGAGCAAGAAGAGGCCCTGGGGTTCTCAGGCTGAGGATGATAATGATCACTTACCAACACATGGCATTTTGGTGTGACATCTTTTTTAAGTGTCACGGTTATAGAACAAGTCTCTGTAGAGATCCTCATACATTTTGCCTAACATGTCATATGTTTTCCAGCTCGTTATACTTTCCTCCCATTGCTCATATCATTTCTGCCTCTTCTCCTTATCAAGTCCTTTCCATCCTTCCTTTCTTCCTTCCTCTATTTTATTCTTTGCTTCATCGCCTAATAGTTTTTATCCCTTCCATCATTCTCCTTCTCCCCGCTTTCCTTCCTGTTCAGTGTGCAGCTATAACCCTGACTACCTCACTGCATCGGCCTTCAGCGTCACAAGGCCAGGCTGGATCAATATTATTGATCACATTTCTGAGTCCCCTCCTAACTGTGTTGTGTATGTGTGTTTGCAGTTGTATGCATGAATTTACATGTGTGGATACCCTAAATGTTTGTCTGCATATCGATTTCATGCTGTTCACTGTTTGCACACATTGACCCGTTTGGATTTAATGAGAATAAAGTAAAATGTTGAGATTTGACCTTATTTCTACACACACATTCACTCTCCCTCTCTCTCTCTCACACACACACACTCCCACACACAAAATAAAATGTAAATGAGTGCTTGTTGCCTGGCCTTCTTGCATAAATAATTTATGTAAATTCATCATTCTCTGGTGGTAAAGAGACAGTTTACGAGGACAACTGTCGTCACGGTCCATCCAACCCTGGAAGTGGAGTGACGTTCACACTGTGGTGAGTGTTTACACACTAAAAATAAAAGTCCACGGAGCACTTCACGCTCAGCATATTAAAAAAGGCTGTCAATCATCACGGCATCCAAGGTTCCTGCAGCGTAGATAATGCCAGATGACATGCTTTGGGTTGACATGCAATCATCTAATTTCCTGCTGCAAACATTTCTATCCTGTGAATTTACTTTGAAAAATATGTTTTGGAACAAATGTAACTGCAAGCTAGATGAAGCCACGCGTTAACGTTTCTTTCAATCCGCAAAATGTGTCATTTTTTATTTTGTTCCACACAAAAGCAGGTTCAAGCTAGCTGGTTGGATAGACTCTGTTAGAGTATTTTTGATTCTTACAGAGAATTATGGGAGTTTTAATCATACTTCAAAATGATGGTGCTTTACAAGGTCAACCCATCCCATCTCATAAGGGCTAAAAATATGAAAGTCTTGGGATTAGGCTGTACACCATCTTTATACTGATGGACTGCTGTTAGCAGGTATTTGGCATTGCGTATGTAAATTCCTGTAAAGGTGCACTTAAGTTGAGACTTTTATTTTAAAGGGAATTGGTAAAAAAAAATTAAAAAGCTGATTTTTTTTATTATTTTCTATTTCTATTATTTTCTTGTTATGTGTGTTTGTATATTCTCTCAGGGACAAAGAAGTTGTAATACACAATGACTTCCAAATGCTGCCATAGGCCTAAATAAATGGGGCTCACATTAGCTATAGCTCAGAAGTGTATGTTTCATGGAACCTTTTGTCAATTTTAATTAAGTTGTTTGATAGACATTTGATAACATCACCTTCAAACACCACAGCAACCCATTTCTTTTACACGTGGGAGTTTCTGCTGTGGTTTAACTAAACTTCTAACATGTAGTTACTGTTTGAAAATAGGCACCATCATTGAGATCATAAATCCTTAACAGACCAATCTGCTTAGCAGAAAACTGGCTTTTTATGGGCAATAGTGGCTTTTAAGTAAGAAAAATAGACTAAATAAGTGTTGTTTTATTTCAAGTAAAATGTTGATTTTCTCTAGAAACAGATGTGAAGGACTATTTTAGCCATTTAGCTCCATTCAGTCGTATTCATTGAAGATTATCTTGCAGGGCCCTGTGTTGCACTTCGGGGAGGATTTGTGCAGTTTCTACAGCAGAAAGTTCAATGCTTTAAATTTGGTTTGCTATACGTGACAAAATATGTGCAAAGAAAAAAAATGCAGATTGTTTTTTTCTATTCTACCTTGAAGGCAGCGAGGTTCTTAAAAATAACTAGCAAGCTATGATGTGTTCATGTATGTGTTACAACACGGTTACATTAAGATCATGTAAAATTTACAACAACATACAATATACAACTGCTTATGGAGTGAATACACTGAAGGGCTCCAGTTCAAGGTTTAACTTGAAAGGCATGTGAAAAGTGTTGCTTGCTGGGTAAATGAGTGTGTGCATGTGTGTTTGTCTCCCTGCTGATGTTTGGGTTTCTGTTGCTGTATGTTTAATGATGTGAGGTCTAAGCTCAGCAGAAATCTTAGCTGCAGAAAGGAAACTGCAGATTTGTGCAGCTTGCTAACAGCTGTGTTGGATGTCACTATGTTTTTATGTTGGACCGACTGCTGAGAAACAGTCAGGAAATCATATCATTCCTCTTTGTGTGCGAGATCACTGTAGGTGCCTGTACTGAAGGGGTTTTCTTCTCTTTGTGTTAGTGTCGAGACCGAGGTGAAAGCTCGGCTCAGCCTGAAGGTTCTGGGGTTTTTATCCTTTTTTTAACATTTAAATGCTTTGACAGTGAGGCATTCCCATACAATCTGTGAAAGAACTGTGACTCTGTATTTTAGTGAGAAGCTTCTCCGTTTTATAGCCTGTTCCTGGTTCATCTCCTTTCAGCAGCTCTTTCTGATCTGTGTGGACTCCAGATTCTACAATTTTTATTTACTTAAAATAGTTTTTTCCTTAAAACCATTTTCATTTTAAACCTCACAGGTTTAACCATAGTTAAATAAAAACTTGAAATAGTTCTGTGATGAGCCATAATTTTTTAATAACCTTCTACATTTTTCCATCTCACACCACACCGCTGCTTGTGCCCCGGGGTCTCCTCTGATGCCAGAATCGTCTTAACCGGCTCCTTTAAATGTGGAGAAGTAGTAGCACGATGGCGAAAGAAACCTTAATCACTGAATGCATTGACTTATCTCTAATGATTCCCCAAACACTTCATATATGCATCTGCAATCTCATTCTTTCAGTCATTACCCACAGCTCATGACGAAAGTTGAGAGTAGGAAGTGAAACTCTTCCTCCTGCAACACTGAAGCTTGAAGACGTCCACTTGAGACAGGAAATAAGGCGCTCCCTGCATTTCCAGATGACACGGAATAAGACCACATCATCTGCAAAGAAGCGATCCCAAGGGATCCGGTGACCACAAAAGTGACCATCCTGTACCTGAGGTTCTGTCTATAATAGTTAAAAATTAAAACACAAATTTCATGGAAAGTCAACGTTTCCTTCATATTTATCTATCTTCTTGATAAATTCAGTATTATGTGCATTTCCAACACTGATCAGATTCGTAATAATATTTTAGTTGAAACTCTCGTAGTAAAATGCTATTTTCATCAAATTCCATACCTCTGTAAAGGTCAATGAAACAACTCTTCCTGCACACATATATTTCACATTAAAGCCGACGCCATGATCTCAAAGAATACCAGGAGACTAAAGAGGAAAAATCACTGTTCAGTTCTTGTCCTAGAATCCAATACTACTAGTGTTGGGAGCCGGTGGGCATGTGTGTTGTTTTGTTTTTGTTTCTCCTTTTTTGGCACAGGTAGGCGGGGCAGTGGCTTGTGGCGTCCCAGCGCGCCTGCGGCGCATCAGACATCAGCAGAGGATGCATTTAAACAGCGGTGCCGCGGCCGTCTGGCGTCGGAGTATTGTCGCTTCTGCAAATGGTAACGTACAGAGTTAGTCTCCAGTTGCATATGGTTGAGCTGTGACTTTGAGATCTGTTTCTCTGCCTGTTCCTTTCCTGCTTTAGTCCGTCTCGCTGCCTGTCTGTACTCTTGGATTTTGGACTACTTGGATTTATGCGGGAGGTTCCCTCGCACTTGTCTGCAGTCACCCCCCCTCCGCCGTTATTTCCGTGTCACAAGTAAGCTCTCCAACTCTCTCCGGTCGCTTAAATTAAGTTTTCGTTCCCGCTCCCTGATTTGTGTTTGTCCTCTATTCTCAGGTCGTTCCGGTGCGCGTCCCACACCCTCGCACCCCCCGGATCCGTTTCAGCCCCCACTCGTTCTTCGCACTTTTCTCCATCACTGTATATAGCCCCGTCCCTTGTACACCTCCCTTGCACCAATAAATTTGTTTGACAGTAGCCCTAGTCCGTATGTTTTGTCTGCAATTGAATCCACCTATTACTACCGCCTAACAG
>VUQR01007492.1:78951-95647 GCA_015108515.1 Hemichromis elongatus | reverse complement strand
TATATATATATATATATATATTTTTTTTATTTTATTTTATATATATATTTTTTTACGTGTGTGTGTATATGTGATTGCAATGTAAAAACATGAATATCTGGAAGCTTCGCAGGTTCAAAATCATTTCACAAACTGACATGGTATCCAGTAACAACATAGGAAAGCAGATGGTTTCCTGGAGGAACCTGATATTTTGTAATCTCGTCTTTTGCAATTCACGGCTGACATTGTTCCTCGTAAAAAGGAAAGGTTTCATAAAGCTGGGACAGGGCCAAGTCCGGAAAATGACACTGTAAGAAACGAAAAAACAAAAAACCACGTCACACATCACTCAACACAAAAGAGAAGTCGAATCTGCAACTGGTTTCTTTTTTAAATGGAGTTCAAGACGTCCTTTCTTGTAACAGCGGAAAATTAAAAGAATGTTTTCAAACGCAGACCCACGAATTTTAAAAATCATTCATTTTTCTTCATTTTCTCGTGTATAAAACATTCAAATAGGCTGCTGTGCATTACTCTCAGACCTTCTTGCTGCTGAGTTCGAACCAAGGCAGCGTCTCCTGCTCACCATATTTAAAGCGTCTTACTGTGCGTTTGAGACAGTGTCGGTGCGTCTGCGAGCGCGTCTGCATTTGTGTGCAAGAGGTAAAAAGTGTCAAGGAATTCATTGTCTGTTCTCCACCTGTTATTATTCTGGTCCCAATCAACCTGCTAGCCAGTCTGGAGCCAGTGGCCATCTGGAAACACTGCTCTGTTTATAAACTTGGCAAGGATCAGCACTCTGGGGCTCTGACCTCCCACACAAATCTGGAAACAATTAGAGCAAGACAGTCTGGCTGATTACTGCGAAAGGGCCCAGCGTGGATCCCACTGACGGCTGTGGGGACGCCAGACCCTTGTTAGAGAAAATGCAAACTCAGTACTACACAAAACGCCACACACCATTATCACACACACACACATGCGCGTGTGCTTACACTTTCAGGATTATGTAGCTTTTCATCTGCACACTCCTTTTTTGTGTGTGTGCATTCATGACTTTTCCCCACCCGCGACACACAGAGGGACACACAAAACCACCCACATGCACAAACAAACGCAATTTATTGATCTCTTTGTGTTGTTCATGGAGTGACTTGCACCTCTGCTTTTATTTTAAGGAAGCATGCTGCCACAGCCCCTGCCCGCATGTTGACTCATGCCCATGAAAGCTGAAATAAAAAAAAAATCTAAATTTAGAAAATGACTTTAAAACAATAAAAGGAAAAGATCAAAAAAATCTTTTGCTTGATAACCTTTTAAAAAAAAAATCTAACTGCTCGAGAAGCCTGGAGGTTCAAAGGAATCTTGATTTTAATTTTAGGAGCTTGGAATGACGTGGAGGTCTCTTCACATTGTGGCTGAACATGTGTATCACTTGGATCCTCCCAGCTCTCTGTAAGAAGATTGTCCTGACATGTGATATTGCGCTTGGTAATTGAAAAACAAGCCCTGGAGTTTATGCAAACATTTGATTAAATTCTAATTAAATGGATTCACTTTATTAGCATTAATTTGCAATGCAATTTATGCACCCTAAAACAAACTAAAAGTCTGAAACTAATTTTCCAAAAAGAAGAAAAAAAGTTTTCCTCAGTGTGTTGTAAATTGATGTCTGTGCAGTGAAGCAGGATCGGTATCAATAACATACCCCAAACGATTAATTAAAACTGCATATTTTTCCTATTAGAAAGGTCTTATTAATTTGTCATTTTCCATTCAGGCCGACATAAAAGCCCCAAAAACTTGATTATGCAGAGATCTGATTATAGATGTCCAGTTCACATTCATCACTGGCAAATATCAAAACCATACATCAGGTAATAAAAACTTACACGAGTCACCTTTTTGTTGTAGTGTTTGTCCAGCAGTTTGCAAATTATTCCTAGCGTAATACATTCTGCCATTAAAAGAAGTGGAACAAATGAAGAATCATGCATGCTGAGTTCAATCTAAAGTATTGTCCCCTCTCCTGCTTTGGAGAGCCAGTAATTAGTAGGATAATGGATCAAGATGGTAATAATGATGGTGAATAATTGCTCTGCCCATTCCTCTTTCTCTTTCATTTTCACTCTCTTGTTCTCCCTCCTTCTCTCTCTCTGTCTTTTGGTCTCTCTCACACATTCAGTCTTTTACAAGGATTTATAGTATTCTGTCGCACAGAGCATGTGAATAAAGCAGGAGGGGCTGCTTTTAATAAGCAAAGATTATAGGAAATGGGCCCAAAGCCCAATAGAACATTTCCAGCTGGAAGTCCAGCCTCTGTGCTTAGCAGGAGTGCAGCACAGCTATAGTTTAACAAGGAAGGAGATGGAGATTGAATGCAGATACTACATTACATGGTACTTTCCCATTTCTGTTTCATTACTTGTGTTGCTTGCCAAGCTGCTCCTGTGCTTCCAGCGGTGGAGGAAGTACTCAGATGTAGAAATATTTTATTGCAAGTAGCACATTTGACAATGACAAGTGCTCAAAGCATCAAATTCTAAACTATTGCTGAAAATAACTTTTAATACCGATAGATGAAGCTTGTTTGTGCTTTGAAGCTGTAGGGTCAGACCCATTCAAACCATTAGAAAATAAACTGTAATTGTTGATTTTTTTTTTGTGAAATATTGGACAATTTTAAGTCTTTGGCGACTCTGACACTCCTGAGACGTGAGACTACAGTATTGAGCTTTATTTAGGAAGTTCGGAGTAAAAATAAAACACCAATTCTTAGCAATGCAAGAAGTGCACAGCATTTACCAAGGAGCACATATGTACCTCATAATTACAAGATACTGTGTCGAGCGTACTTTAATTCTGGCATTCACATTACTTCTAATTCATTGTGTAAAACGACTAGAGCATGAGATTTAGCATCTTGCGTATGTCATTGTAAGGGTAAGATTTGTGCTGTATGCTAGCAGGCAGCTTAGTGGTGATGTCCCAGTTTCTTCAGTCCTCATGTCAGTGTGTGTGTGATAGACAGAAACACTGAGTGAATGTGTGTCGATGGGTGACTGGAGACTGATCAGCCTGCTTCAAGGAAGGCAACAGTAAGTGAAATAACCACTGGACACAACAGGTAGAGGTATTCAGAAGAGCATCTTTAAAAGCAAAACACGTCTTGCAGAAGACCACACCAGGGTGCCACTCCTGTCAGCTAACAACAGAAAACTCTGGCTACAGTTCACACAGGCTCACCAAAATTGGACAACAGAAGATTATTATTATTGATTTCTGCTGCGAGATTCAGATAATAGGATCAGAATTTGGTGTAAATAACCTGGAAGCATGGATCCATCCTACCTTGGATCAACATTTCAGGCTCTGCACACTTTAAGCTCCTTAGTACCGACTGAACATTATTTAAACACAACACCCTGCCGGAGTATTGTTGCTGACCATCTTCATCTGTTTATGAGCAAAGTGAACCCATATAGCTGCTTCCATCAAGATCATCACCATGTCTCAAAGCTCAACTTATCTCAAACTGGTTTCTTGTATATGTCAATGAGCTCATACTCAAATGGCCTCCTGCAATCAGCGACCATCATCATGAATATCCAATCAGAAAATCTGTACTAACTGCACCTTGTTGAAGGTGTGGGACGACACTCTTAAGGTAAAAAGGGGTCCAACCTGGTGCTAGAAAGGTGTATCTAATGAAGTGCAGTCTATCCATTTATGTTGTGTTGTAAGGTGGTGATAACGTGACAGTACATCTTAGACCATGTTGTGTAATGCGCCGTGCTTATTACCAGATTACCCTTTTTGTAGAGAAAATAAGCAACAACTTCAACTCTGGACATCTGACATCGTAAAGGTCAGAGAGAAAAGCTCGAGTTTTCACGAGCAATTTTTAATAATGTCAAGTGACTTATGAATCACTGTCACTTTAATAATGTGACTGGTATTCATGAGTTAGAAATAGCTCAGTGAATCATTGCAGTGCTGCAGTAATCACTTCCTCAAACCGAACAAACTCTTCAAACCTTTCAATGTCTTTAGACTCTGTAATAGATAGATATCAGCCAACTCGGTCATATGTACCCACTAAAATTAGATGCTTTGCTAGGATATTATAACTTCCTTTATAGTAGGAGTCACATGTATGGCATAGAGCTAATGATATCTACGCGATGACCCTTCTCCTGTTTGGAAGCTAGAAATGCTGAACAGAAAAAAAGAAAGAAAGAGTGAAAACAGGATCCTGATCGGGCAGCGTCTGGTGCCGTGAGCTGGAGTATTTTTGACGTACCAAAGGAAGAGCGAGGGCAGTGTCTTTCCTGGTTTTCTACAGCTTCCTGTGCAAACGGGAATTTGATTCAGAGCCACTTGCTGCATTCACTCCCAATGCCATTGTTTCACTGGCCATTGATCTTTGGAGATTTGGTCCCATTAACAGCCCAGCCCTCCTCACCAGTGGCGTGAAATAACAAGTAAAGTCCTCAACACTGTACTTATGGGCAAATATATTATTAATTATTTGGAGGTGTGCATTTCTGTTGACCACATTTAAAAGACAAATATATATTTTTTGTAATGATATAGTTACTGATTTTTTTTTTAATGTTTACATCTACTGTTGTTGTCAGGTGCAGTTTGTGTAGAGCACTGCTAACAGTAATTTGACAGAAAGGTGAAAAGTGCTACACGAATAAACATTTATATTACCATTATTATTATTAGTAGTAGTATATTATCATTATTATTATTACTTCTAGTGGGAGTCTCAAACCTGGGTAAATGGGAAGGTTGCATCAGGAAAAGTAAACGTGTCACATTAAATAATGAGGATCCATCTGCTTTGGCGACCCTATGTAAATAAGAGAGTGGCTGAAATTGCCATGTCTGCTGAGAGCTATTGGGGACTTAGTAAAGATTATCTGTTTTTAAATGGTTTAAAAATTATCTTAGAAAGAAGTGACCAAATGTGCTCCTCGTGTCTTAAGGCTAGCAAATCAAGGCTCCATTAGCTGCTGGTATCATAACAGACTGAGTTTTATTGTGGGTAGTGCAGAAGCCAGATTTTGATTAGGGTTTTATAGGTCTGCTTCTCCCGAACTGATTTTTATTACATTTTAAAAAATGTCCAGTGTAAGTTTGACATTGTGGAACAGATAGAACAAACCCAAACACAGGGTAAAAGTGATGGCAGTCAAGAGCAGTTTGTACATGTCTTTGCTTTCCTAAGGAGAGATCTAATCAGTGAGTAAAACCCCATTTATGGATGTACTTAGGATGCAAGCTTCCTTTCTGCAAATATTCACTCTTCTTTATTTCCACTGAACCCTGAATGAAAGAGAAATTTAATCATGCATTTACTGTTTCACTGCAGCTCAGGCCTTACTTTCATCCATGCCTGACTGATGCACTGTGTCTGGAAATGGAGATGAAGTGTGTTTGATCAACGCATTTTTACTCCTAAGTCAATAATGTACTGATGCTTGGTCACAACCCCTTCTCGTCCCATTTTAACACTCCAGGTACCCTTTTAGAGTAATTTTACAGCATGCAGGGAACTGCTGCAGAATAACACTTTACTGAAAGGGGGGAAATGCAAACAGAGCCCAGCAAAGCCATTGCTTCTCAGACTGGAGGCTTGTTTGTGGTTCCCAGAGTTTCTAAAGGTAGAATGGGAGGCAGAACCGTCAGCTATCAGGTCCTCTCATGTGGAACCAGCTCCCAGTTTGGATTCGAGAGACAGACATCCTCTGAATAGGCTTAAAATGTTTCTTGTTGATAAATCTTTTAAAGTTGGGGTTTGGATAGGGTGACCCTGAACCACCAGATATGCTGCAATAGACTTCCCATGGTGCACTGAGCTTGTCTTCTCCACATCAGTCTTTTCACCCCTGATGCGTTTACTGTACATGCTGCTACTGCGTGTCATTAACGTTTGTTTCTCTCTCCTCCAAGGGTTTATTTGTTGTCCTTCTCTCTGTGTGCACTCCTTTTTCTCTTTTTTCCCATCACCCTCTGGCTGGGGGCCTGGCTGCCCCCTCCCTGAGCGTGGTTCTGCTGGAGGTCTTTTCTTGTTAAACTGGAGTTCTTCCTTTCCACTGTTGCCAAGAGCTTGCTCGTAGGGGATACCCTGATTGATTTGGTTTTCTCTCTAATATTTCACCTTGCTAAATAAAGAGTCTTGAAATGACTGCTGCTGGGATTTTGTGCTATATAAATAAAGCAGAACTTATCTGAATAGAGTGGCTGGTGGGCTGCCGGTAGGATAATCACACCTCACAGTTTCTTCATAGGAGTTCAGTTCGCTACTAGGAATGCTATTTTTACACCTCCTTTTTTGACTTTTCCTTTTTCTGTTATTGTTCGGTACGTTTTTGGCATCAAAACTAAGAAGAGCTCACAATATGGTTTAAATGTCATCCTGTGACAGAAACACCATTGAAGTCTAAGGAACTGCCAAGCACGTTGAAAACTTACACTACAGCGATTCCAGATATCCTGACCAGGCTTCACTTTGTGACATGTTGGGAGTGACAGTGGGTCACATCGCTAGAGCATTTTAATGTGTTGTTCATACGTCGGATACTATTTGTGATCATTGTAAATATTTCTGACCTGAATTAAAGCCTCTTTTAAATACTTTGGACAATCGAACCCAGTATCAATAAAAAATGTACCATTAAAAATATCTGTTTGAGGATATTGCTGATACATTACTTTAAGCATCAGCATTCTATGATAATATTTGCATACTTTTAGTGTTTGGGTGCTAAATAATTGCCACTTCCATTTAAGCAAAGATTCTGGATACTTCTTCCACCACTACTTTTAATGAATCCTCCTCCTTTTCATCACTAAAAACCATGCGAATCATTGCTCACGGCACTCAGCAGGCCTTGCTCTCTACCTTTTCAACTATTTTCCAGTGACATGCAATAATGTGGCAGAAAGTGTGCCAGGTTTCATGTGAAATGTTATCAGTAAGCTGCCATGCTCATCAGTTTCACACAGAGCGCTAAACACATCACAGCCGCGGTTGTGTGGAGATTGCTGTTAATTAAAAAGCTTGTTTTTTGCTTATAATAAGCAGCCTCTCTAGAATTCAGACAAATTTCCCACATTAATTTCACCTTTTCTCGTCAACATGGCACTCTGACCAAACAAATGCTTATGTGTGTATAAACAACACATGCTTATTAGGATGACTGAACACACCTGTCTGTTTGGATCCAGGTGTTCCCTGCAGGTGATGCTGCACTGCAGCTCTGCTCCAGCTGGTGGCAACAGGCCCTTACTTCATCAGGTACAACAAACACTTTACACTCCTACACACTGCAGTTAAAACGGGAGGATTTTTTTTTTACTCTACAGCACACGATCCCTACCCAATAAGTCTACCTTTAGCGATTTAAATGTTAAATGTCCCCTTGTGTTTTTTTAATAGCCTCAAAGTGTTTCTCATTTAGTTAAAAAATAGAAAAAAAGTTATCAAGAGAACAAAAATACTATAATCAGTTAAATTAATTTGTTTAACCTCCATTTAGTGAGCTAAAGAGCCTCATTACTGCAAGTCTGCCCACATTGGGATAAATTAATGCTAATGCTGACATTGTTTTTCATTAAACTGTTAAACTTACTGCCTTTTCCCCCAACATAATAGTCAGTTATTAACCAGCAATTTTGAGGACTGAATGCGTCACTACTCTACTTGGACTTAATTGACATCTATCCATAAACAATGGCTGAAAAATGTCCAGTGAGTTCAAGTTTGAAGCAGGTCTGACATTCTTCTGGAAATCCTCCACTCAGCTTGCGTCATTCAAATTGGACAAGCTGGAGCAGCTTTGTCTGACAAACAGCAACCAGGATTTTGACTGTTCAAGCTGGAGGGATTTATTCCATCTATTCTTTCATTAAATAGCAGTCGAACTAACAAAAAACAGTGTAAAGTAAGGAAGTGCATTTGTATACAATATATCATCTGCTATTTCACCAGTAGACATGTTTCTACTGCATTCATCTAAATGTTGTTTTTTCCCCTTAAAGAAAAACATTTTAATTTTACATGACAACCACACACGTACACACACACAGAGCCACTTCATTAAGTACGCCATGCTAGTGTCACGTTAAACACCTTCCTGCCATCAGAACTACCTTAATTCTTCGTGGTACAGATTTAACAAAGTGCTGAAAACATTCACCAGAGATTTTGGTCCATACAGACATGATATCATCACAGAGTTACAGCATATTCTTCAGCTGCACATCCATGATTTGATTTTCCCATTTCATTGCATCCCAAAGGTTCTTTGTTGGACTGACATCTGGTGACTGTGGAGGCCAATTGAGTTCGGTGAACTACTGTGGTCTTTAGGGGACGGACATGTTCGGCAGCAAGCAAGAAAGCTTAAACGATGCTCGTAAGGGGCCTAAAGTGAGACGTGAAAATATCCCCTAGACTATTACACCATGACAGCAGCATGAACTGTTAATACAAGGCAGGATTGATCCATGCTGTCATGTTGCTTACACCAAATTCTGATCCTATCATCTGAATGTCGCAGAAGAAATCAAGACTCATCAGACCAAGCAGCATTTTTACACACTTCTATTGTCTAATTTTGGTGAACTGTAGCCTCAGTTTAATGTTCTTAGCTGACAGGAGTGTGGCTGTAGCTCAGCTGCTTCATGGTTTAATATATTGTGAGCTCAGAGATGCTTTTCTGCATACCTTGGCTGTAACAAGTGGTTATATGAGAATTCTCAACTGCTTCCTACTAGATATTTTGTGTATTTGTCATGTGATTGGCTGATTAATTACTAATTAAATACAGCTGAACAGGTAAAACCAAGGAAGTGAACATAAGCTTAAATCTAGCATCACATCAACACCCACACTATTGCAAAATAACAAAGTGTGACTGATGCAAGGATTACATTTCTGTTTTATACCCATTGATTTTTCATTATTGAATAATCTACTCATAAATTTACTGATTAATCAATGGGTTTATCAGTCTAGAAGTAAAGGAAAATGTAAAATAGTATTAAAAGTATAACTCTTTTTCTAACTTAAAATATTTAGAAATGCCATTAACAGTTTTTTTCACAGCTATAAAGGCTATTTTCAAAGTGTTTCTTTGGGATCAGTAGTCCTGGTTACTGTATAACTTAAGACAGGAAAGGAAAAACAGCACATCTTTACTTGTTATAAGTGGGAGCTTTGTCTTTTTTGAAAAGAGACAAAGCAGCAAACTGTGGCTGAGTGACATTTAAACTGAATATAATGTTAATTTAATTTTCAATGAATCCCCACAATTCATACTAAATATATCAGCTCTCCTAAGCCTCTATAATAATTAGAAATAAATGTATTTATAACTGTACTTTTGCTAGTAATGGAACACTTTTGCACTGAATGTTTGCTCTCTTTCCTAAACGAAAGATTGCTTTTTCCACCAGAGATCGGACAAAAGAATGAAAACTTGGTGATAAGAAGCTTCAAAAATTGTCAAGGAAGAGGCCCGAAGATGTGAAAAGTGTTCAAAGGAGCCCCGCGGATCAGACACAATCATATGCAACAGAGCGGGTCAGAATTCTGCAGAACGGCAGTGAATTACAATGAGAAAATCAGTGAGGCAGACACACGAACCAGGAGGCCAAATACACTCGTTATCAAGTCAAGTCGAAAGGAATCAGCAGAGCATGCTGGGATGAGCCAATACAGCTGAAAGGAAATAAACTCTGTTGTGTCCAGTGAAATCCTGTAGGTGGAGTGTATCTTCCTTCCTATATGTGGCCTCCAAGCGTGAAGCTTGATCAGCTTTCCGCCATCTAACTGTAAAGCACACTGATCTGCAATCACCATTCCTCCTCGTTATAGTCTGGCAATATTGAGCGCGACGCAATCTAACTAACGTGTCTGTTTGATTAATGTGTCAATTAAAGACAAAGGGGAAAAGGTTACTGAGTAGATGCCAGGAGTGGGTATTATTATTGTGACTGTCTTCTATTTGATTATGTTGGAAAGGAACTGAGAAAGTTCTTCTCATAGCTCAAACACCCCCTGGGCTGCTGGAATGAAAGAAGAACAAACAGCACACAGTTAAAAGAGAGGGAATAAATATTAGAAAATTGGGGGGATAAGCAAGAGCTATGAGATAGCCTTATCTACATTTATGAGCTTCAATGTTCAGGCTCTGTTTCTGGGCTAAGTCAGTCATTTTTTATGGCTATTTTAGGGATTTTCTGCAGCGAGCCAGCTGTTGTGGATGCCGTGGAGAATACAGGTGTTTCAGATTTGAGTGACAGGTGGTGATCTATGCAGATCTATGCAGCTAGAGTGAGCCACTCCATGAAAACAGGATTTCTTATTACAGCATGCTGGAATACAAACAGAGCCACTTTAAAGCACTTATGAATGAAACTCTACTTCTAAGCCACTTGGACACATGTATGAGTTGAAGATATGTTTTTAAAAAAGGACAAACTTGCTTTTACCCATTATTTTTGCACGGCGTATTTCACCACTTTCTGAAATGTTGATTTTAGCAAAGAATTCAATGAGCGTGTTAATGTCACATTCACATCCAGTTTAATAAGAAGCTTGGGGAGGTAGGTTGACTGTTTCTCCTTGCTTTCAGTTTCTATTGCTAAACCAGGCTAATAGGGTGCTGTCTGTAGCATCATACATACTGTGCACACATGAAAATTACAAAAATGTTCTCCTCCGATCGCAGTATAAAAAGCAATACGTGTTTTTTCCCGGCACAGCGACAACTTCAAAGCATCAAAAAATATTGAATACCCATCCCTTTATTTTAGCAGGTTGGGGGAAGCTAATTTCCTATTTCCACTTCTCAATAAAACTGGACAACCACAAAACATTCAATCAATCCCAGCTTTGACCTGAAGCTATGATCTCTAAGCTCTGCCTCTAAAAGTATTTACTAAAACATAGGTGGCTCCGAGCTGCATGTTTTAACTTGCAATATGTGCTTCACAGCTCGCAGCCCAGGTATGCAGGGCTTTTCTACTTGCTTGGGGTGGTGCTGTCGGTCTCAGCGTCAGTCTATCATTATGCCAGGTTTGAAACAAACACACACACACACACACACACATATGCATGCAGGCACAGGAGCACATAAGCATGTGTACGTACTGCGCTGTCCACTTCCTCCAGCGCGATCCAGCCTATTCTTGAGCACGAAATCGTTACAACATTATATTCAATGGGATGATGGAAATCAACATTCAAAGAGCTCTGCAAAGTGTTTTGAGCTGATATAAATTATGGATGACTACGGATGCTGTGTCAACATTCATTTATTGTAGTTTCAGACCACACTATTGAAATGTTATCTGTGCAACACACACACACACACACACACACACACACACACACACACACACACCTACACACACACCTACACGCTCAAAGATGCATTAGGATGATGATCACACCTGTACTCTGTATCTCGGTAGCACCAATGATCAGTGAGACTAAGAGATGAAAAGGAGAAAGGGAGAGGATTCTTGTTGCAGTACAGAAAGTGATTCCAATCAATTTGAAGAGAGAAACGCTGCTCTGCTGAAAATGTAGACTATTACGTCCTTGCCTCAAATGACAGCTGATCCTTCTTAGAAGCTCAGAAAAAAGGGAAAAAAAACCCTGACTTCTCTGTAGCTCACGAGAAGGAGCTAAACCCCAGACCAAAACCGTTTTCCACACATCAAACAAAAACTGTGGACGGTGATGAAATGTTTACACTGTGAGTGTGTAGATCTGATGTGTGCTTCTACATAATTTGTGAACCTGGGTTTGCAGTGACTTGATCATTCTGACAGACTCTGGATGTTGCTGTAGGCATCAGGTTGACAGGCCAACAGTGTGTCTACTTCCCAGGCAGATAATCCACCTTACAGGTCACTGTTCCCGGATATCTCAGGGGGCAGTCTGTGGCATCTCTCCTCCTTGTGCATTATCAACATGAGGTGAGAAAATCGCCTTTATATTGCCGTATTCAGTATTGCATTAATAACTGTCTCAACAGCATATAAAATAAATCTATGTCCTATTACATTAATGATAATTATGTTTGAACAACTTCATTCAAACAAAGCTTCAAATAGTCTTTTTTAAATAAAGCTCATAATGCTTACTGTTTTTTTTAATTCTGTCCCAGCCTTTGCATGACCGGGATGTTAGCAGTCCTTTTCACAGTGACAGCTAGCAACCTACCAATCGGAGAATATACATATTTACCCTTCATCAGGCTAGTGCTGAAACAACTTTGCATACAAGGCTAACAAAACAGCTCTGCACAAACAGTAAGTTATGAATATTAGTAGTATATGTAACTTAGTTGAGTAAATTAGCTAAGTTTGTGCATAGATTTATGTTACCTTGGTAATTCATTACCTATATTAAGACAGAGACAGTATAAAAATAGCTGTAGCTAGAGATGCTCCTCACTGGTTTTGGAATCCTAATTTAAGCTTCAGCGTTAGCGTCTTGCCCAAAATGTCAGGTTTTGTTTTTGAGCCAGAAGCCCCCAAAAAATCAACATGGTATTTGGATGAAAAAGTGGAATACTAATTATACAGCTAATGCTATGATTAGCAAGCTGTCTCAAACTCTATGCAATGCATAGACAAACATATCAGCTCTTTATGCTCTGTCCCATTTTAAGTGGAAAGTTGGGAATCCAGAATTCTCAGAAGGAAAGCCCCTCTCAAGTCAGATCCAACCCGGAAAGTTGGAGCGCCAACAATTTTGATTCGGTAACTGTTGCAGGGAGTGTTATTTACTAGTGTGAGTGAAGACGGTTCATTTTCTGTTCTGTTCCAGTAAGCAAGCTCTTGTCATAGAAACGTGACTCTACTGAAACAAGTTCCCAGCAGCACAGTTATTGTGACACAGCATTATTCAGTGTAAGCAGTAGGCAGTAGCCTAGCTAGTGTTTCCCCTGGAACACTTTAGTTTAAAAGTAAAGTAATGTAACCGTGTAACTTGCCCAGAGCTGCACACTGGTGTTGCATAACAAGACTGAAAAATTGTTCCTACCTGGGATGTTTTAACTTGGGTCTGGATTTTTAAGCAGCTGCTTAAAGTCCTGTTTTCCCCCTGTAAAACAAAGTCAGTAATTTCTATCTGCTGTTTGCTCTTCCTGTCATATGGAGTGCAGCTAGGGAGTGCTCCAGCAAGGCTTGGTACAGTCATTTGTTGACATTTGGGTCACATATCATCAGCTGCTACTATCTCCTCAATTGAAGCCTTCAGCAGGAAGAGTTTTCTTGTATATTTGGGAAAGTGCCTGGTTGGAGGTTGGTGAAGTAACACCTTTTTAGGTACTAAAAGCCTCATCTGAGGCTGATGTGCTGCTGTCACTCCCAGAGTTGCCCAGGCTTGTCTCATTTCTTTCATGTACTAGGGAACATAAACACATGATGTTATTATAAAAATGATAATGATAAAATTTTTATATAACTTGTATACAGATATTATTGTAGATGATATGATATGATGTGACACAGCTGTAGCTGTAAAAGTGCTTTTTAATGCAGTAACTTCAGGCATGGGAGTGCATGGAAACTGACTCCCTTTTGGAGCCAGCCTCAAGTGGCCACCAGTGGAACTGCACCTTTTGCCGCTACTGCTTTAGCTTAATTTTCAATTCCGGTTGCTCCTCGAGAGTTATAACGCAGACACTATTTGCTGCTATCGTGCTTGGCAGACACCTTTGTGTTTGATGAAATCTAAACAAACAGTACACAGAAATACATGTGGAAATATATACTCATGTCTCTACCAGAACGATAATAATACATTATTACTCAGTCTTGTGTGCAGAACGTGTGCTGATATTTTAAAATTGATTTCTAGCTTTAACATTGTGTCATGTCTTGTAACGCAAGCTAGGAAGTCAGTGAAAGCTACTGTTAGATGTTGTCTAAACATGGTTAATGGGTTATCAGATATATATTATGTTACTTTACCTTGACACATGTTTCAGTCGTCCATGTAATTTTTCAACATTTCTCAGAATTGTATGGTTTTTTCAGTGTGCAACGCAACAGATCAACATTTTTGACAGCAGCACAGCAGCAGCAGACTAAGAGTAACAATACTGACTTTCTGAATTTTTTCTAATTCAATAAGTTTGTTTTTTCTTTTTATCGTGATGGAACCCAAACCACTGATCCAGCTCGCTGTAGTTTGATTGAGTTTTCTAGTTAGAAAATGATTCATATGGCAGATTAGCCATTCACTGTTGTGTGGCATTCTCAGTGTTTATTAAGAGAAAAATTAATTAATTTACTTGTAAAAAAAACCCCTCCAATGTCTTTCCTGAGAACACTGAAATAAACAGACTGTATATTTCATATACAGTCATGTTCACTGGACCAGAAAGTGATACGTTATAATAGGCAATAAATGTGGAAATGATTGTACAGAAAAACAATTAAACATGGCTGATGTTAAAGGAAAAAATGGTCCTCCCAGCTCCTCTGTGCACCACGTACACCCAGATGCTCATGGCAGTTTATGTATACATGAACACTAACCTTTGTGTACTGATATTGTTTCCACTTTTAAATGAATTTCCCCTCACCCCACAGTCTGCAGGCTTTTATCTATTAACAGTTTCTCTTGGATTACATTTTATTTGTTGCTTGCTTTTGTTTCCACGTGCTATTTGGTTAAATAAGGCAGCAGACCTGCTTGGTTAATTACAGGCAGCCAGCTATTTGGTAATAGTTGAGATTAAACTGCAAAAGTCTTAAAAATTTTAAAGCTGTCTTTTCTTGGTTGCCAGCGTGATGCGTCCCCCTCAGGGAAATTTCTAAAACATACATCGTGCAGGCAGAAAACATTCTTCCAATTGCAGTGCATTAGTTTGAAAGTGATGCTGACTATAATGAAAAAAACATTACACTATTTCACTGTGACAGGCTGACACTCGATATAAGGTTTTAACATAGCACTGAGAACCTGCCTGCTATTCCTGCACACCTTACACTCTGTAGTTTGTTAAACTGCACATACACACACACGCTGGACTTTTTTCCCACACACACACACACACAGTAAAGGTTGTAACATTGTGCATTTCAAGCACAGAAACCAGTCGGCTGTTGCATTTTCCTGCACACCTTCCCCTTTCTAGTGTCTGTGTGTGACTGTAGAAAATGTATTGCAGGATGTTTATTTTTTGTCAAAACATTTGAATCATTTTATGTTTTCTCACACTGTGCTGTCAAATTATGATAATAACAAATAAAGAGCTTTGAATGCATGTATCTTATCCCAATCATCTGTGTGATAAAAAGATTTTCTGGTCAGAGGACCTTAGAAATTATTTTACAGGAGAGAGAAGCCTTGGAAGATGAAGATGAATAGAAAGTATGGAGTGCATAAATCTTTCAGGTTTGTGCAGTTCAAAGCAAGAAGCAGCCACACTGCTAAAAACTCAAAATAAACATATATAAGAACAGCTCTTTTATTTATAAAAATTTTCTAGTGCAGGTTAATGGCAAATATTACCCAGGATTCATGGTGTTTGTAGCCGAGATAAAGTCAGCACTAATTTCATATTTATTTTACATTTTATGAAAGTTTCTTTTATTGTTTTGGGGTTTTGTAACTTTGGGGTAAGTAACAAAAACACAAAACACAGGAGTTAAATCAAAATTGAGTGGCATAGCAACTATTACATCAGATACTTATACCAGGACTATGTCTGAGTGCAGAGTACAGTATAAATAATACATAATGTGCAGTTCTTAGCATATTTATTAGACCATCACCTGGTTAACCCACCAGTATGTGCAAGTGCTTTAAGATAAATTATATTTTAAATTCTAAAATAGAATTATTGTTGTTAATATTGATTTTCGCAGTTTTACAAAAAAAGGTGGGGAAAAAAATCAATGAAGCACATTTTTATTTTTGTCATGCAGTAAGACACAAAACACAGTTATTTACTTGCTTTGCTGAACAGAGTTTTAGTGGTTGCATGTTACGGTTGACTGTTTTGACTTCTCATTGAAGTTCAGTGTGCCTCAAATTTAAATATGTTTTTGGTAAATTTCTAAAATATTCTTCTTGTTCTTATGGCAGGTGGTGCAATTAGTGTGTTACGTACAGTATCTTTCTACATATTTATCAGTCCAGCCTACTCTGATTAGAGAATGGAAGACTTTTGAAAATGTATTTATTCATTTGAAGTTGTCACCTTATTTAACAGATATGAAATATCAAGGAAACTTCACCCACCTACTTTATTAGTCCTCCATTGACTCTTTTTTAAAATTGCTGCTAGCTATTTATTGCTTAGTATGTACATATATGTAATATTTTGAATATTCTCGCCCCTTTTATAAAAGCCCATCCCTAATTTAATTATAGACTTGTTAATATAATAAATCCAAACAGCATAAAACTCAGACTTTAAAATGAACAAACACAGCATAAATTAATACTGTGATGTAATGTGATGTAATATGACTTTAAAACTGGTTTTAATTTGATTACAATTATATTTTTTATAGTTACAGGATCAAACTGACTTAAAAGCAAATCACCTGAGATCAATGCAAGCTTTAAATGTTTTTATGTTAACAGAATTTAAAGGCAAGGGCACAGGCAAGTTAAACTCAGGGAAGTGGTCTTTTTTCGAGCGTGCATCAAGTCGGGGGG
>VUQR01007492.1:63556-75009 GCA_015108515.1 Hemichromis elongatus | reverse complement strand
TTTTGTGTTGTGGGTTGGGGGGGGGGGGGGGGGGGGGGGGGGGGGGCAGCGTGGGATTGTTATTCAGTTTTAGGGGTGGTAGTGGTGGGGATAAATTTTTAATTGGAAACTGCTTTAGGTGCAGGAGTAGAGGAGTGGCATCACAGGAGCACCTTACCATAGTATAATAATATAATGTGTATAATATGCTCGTGTTTTGTTGACGCTTTGTTAGAGAGTTACGATTTCATTAATTAATCTTTTGAGCCAATTACAAACCTATCATCTTCATAATGCAACACCCTACAGATATAAATAACTTGATCTATTGGTTTTAAAACAATTTAAAAACACAAATCGACAGCAGATGTTGGACACTTTGACCTTATAGATAAGGTGATGAAATCACTTGCTGGTGCTTTTTCTACTTATTGACGTCACAAGTAATTGTTTTAACACAACTCTGGAAAAATAAAAAAAACAACAAACCACAAGAAGATTAAACACACATTCTACTGCAGACAGATATACGATATGAAGGCTACACTCAGTATGGAAAAATAAAAAAGTAATTACAAAAATGTTCTAGTCTGAATATCAAAACCTACTTTTTTGTTCTCTCACAAACCTGTAAAAGAAGATGGGCTCGTTATTAGTTTTTCTTATGATGTTTTTAATGATATAATTATACAATATATAATTTACGGTTGTTTGCTGTCAACATAGAGGCCTGAATAATTAGCCGCCATGGCAACGTGACTGATATTGTTTCCACCTTGTGAGTACGTATATGTGTGTTGTGTGTGTGTCATGATGATGTTTTGTAGTGGGAACGACCACAAAAGGTGGTTTTTAGTACCTTGGCAGGTGTTTGTCTGTGACAGGTTTTAAACAACACAGCGTCAAAGATGTGCAGGACACAGACACAAAACAGGTCGTTAGCTGAGCTGCAGAGGAACGCTGAGTGTGAATACATGTGTGGTTTGACTCACGACTGCTGATGTCATGAAGTGCTGGTGATTACTGAGCGGTCACGGTTTAGAACATCAGAACATGGTGACTGGCGCGCTGTTATTGGGCTATCCTGAGACGACTTCTGGTATTTTAATGTTTTTTTGTTGTAGTTATGGTTGACACAAATTCTGGGTCCCACTTACATTATCCGAATAAACCTTGTAACCCGAGGTGGTGCTTTTGTGCATGGAAATTACAGCTAATTTCACCAAAAAATATAGAACAGCGAGCTCAAGCTAACTCCCGCTCGGATAAAAGCCGTGATGCTCGATTGGATTTTACCCTGTTATAAGGTGTTCCTGTTATTTTGTCCACCACCTGCCCCTATAGTCTGCTGCACTCAATTTCTTGACTGAACAATGTTATAATGCCTGACCCAGTTGCAGAATTAACGTGCACGTTGAAAATTTCCCCCCCGCAGCGGATGTTTTCTGAACTCAGTCTATTATTGTATTTTTTATTACTTTTTTTTTTTACTCCAGTCTCTACTTTGAATGATGGATGGGCATGTGGGTCAATAAGATGACCACATAAAAAATGGCTGCTCTTTTCTTACTGCGCTTCATGAAAAAAAATTAATTTGTCACTGGTTTTTCCCTGTCTTGGCTTCAAATTAATCTCACTCCTCCACGACGCCTAACACCTCTGGGAGAGCTGAGAAAAAGAGGACAGCTACACCTGTGGCTGCTGAACAAGTGTATCACTGTCTGGGTGCTCTGTCCTGGCTTGTCAGGCCTCCTCACCTGGAATGTGCCGATGAGACAATCAGGTGCAACAGGCGCGTGGCGGCTTGCTGCAGGGAGAGATAACCTGCTCTAAGACGCTGAGCAAAGAGCGCCAAGGACTTTCCGCCACCACCCCCGCCGCTGCCATCCCCCCCAAAAGTCGACAACTCTCTAACGCCCCGAGACATGCCAGCGCGGAAAGAGCCATGTGACACATCGGAGAGCACGGTGGCTGATTTCTAAACAGCTCTTCTCCAGGAGTAATGTCTGCAGATTCATCATCGTGTAGGCTTGTTTGACTATCCCAGCATGACTCACTCAAAGGGTGGAGTGCTGTGAGATTTTGCTTAGCCTGAGGGGGAGAAAATTTCATTTCTATCAAGAAAAGGTCATGAGCAATGTCCTAGCTTCACAGGAAATGCATCAACACACATAATTGGATAACCTATCAGCTTTGAGGGCACTGTGATTGAAATGACACTATTTGCCAGCGATATTTGGTCAGCTGGATTGGAAGTGAATGACAAATGCCGAATGCCGGCACTGCACCAACTGTTGCTGTAGCATTAATATTTATTTTAGCGTGCGGTTGCCAAATATCTGGTGTTTAAATATACTGTCACAAGAGTTGCCGAGGCAGTATTAGATTATATTTGTGCATACAATCTAATTATCTAATAAACTCTACTGCTATGCTGTTATTTCCTTTGGCTGGCTCACGCTAAGATCGCTAAGATAATTGATACAAATAACCACATGACCCCCAAACCGTATCAGTTATAAGTTTCCCTTCAAGTCACACTCCTCCCTCCCCCCGTAGTTAAACAACTTGAGTCTTGTGCGGTTATGTGCTCTTTTTTTAGCACGTGCCATCGCAGCCCTTCAACAATTGTAAAGATGGATTAATGGTTTGATAACAACAGGTCTTATATGCATTATCTTGAAGTATTCCTTTTAAAAAAAATGAAAGCAAAAGCTGCATGAATTTTCCCCTTCTGAAGGGAATACTATTGACCACTGAAACCCAAGCAAGACATTTTGGGGAGAAAACGGCCCCTCTCAAGTGCTCATTTTTCCAGAGTGTGTGTGTTTTTGTTGTCTAGGTTTTCCTTGGTGGCAGTGAACAAAGCGTTCTACTGTGGAGTAGTTTTAGCAATCGCAGACACAGTGTCTGTACAGGGAGTTCCTGTCCCTGGCCCAAACCCACAGACCAACAGCAAAGAAGGACAAGGTCAGCCATTGCCTCGGCTTTCTCTTGGCATCAAAGCAGAGGAGCTTTACCTCACGCTCAAGCTGTATTCCTCCAGGCTCCTTGTTAGCGGGTTTATTTTGCAGCGGGAGATTGAAAATCTAACCAGCCTTAAAAATATATGTTGCAAAAAACACTTTATGAAACACATTTTGTCCAACTCTTATTAGAGCCTTTTTTTTTATTGACAAATCATAACAATACACTGGCAGCTGGTTCAAAGATCACATGGAGTACAACATTTGCAATCACTGTAGTCTTTAATCACTGTAGATCAGCCACAACATTAAAACCACCTGCCTGGTTCTGTGTATGCTCTGACCTGACAGGGAATGGACCACTGGAGCCTTCCTGTGGTGTTTGGCATTGGGCCACATGTGGCTCAGGCTGTTTCAGAAAGCATCCAAGGGACACTTGATCGGATTGGGATCTGGGGAGTTTAGAGGCTAAGCAAACACCTTGTGCGCTCTGTCGTGTTTCTCGAGTCGTTTCTGATCAGTTTTTGCGATGTGGATGGAGACACTGTCCTGCTGAGGAGTGCCTCTGTCGGGTGTGCTTGGTCTACAATAATGTTCAGTTGGAACATACGTGTCAAGTAACATCCACAGAAATGACAAGACCAAGGTTTCCCAGCAGAATATTGTAATGACATGGTCAAGGTTATTCACTTAGATGAGAAGACCGATAGCTCTGTTATATCTGTATTTTCTGTTTAGCTAGAGCCTGCAGCCGGTGAGTTAGCTGAAGCGGAACATGTTGTCTTCACATTTTAGTTTTTGTATGGATCAAATAAATCCATGAAATACTTGCAGCATGTTCATTAGGAGGCTTTGAGGTGCTGGAAGGCAGATTAGTTATCATAGTCTGCGCTAATCAGAAACTAAGCTGCGTGTGTGAGTGGCATCAATCCTTTTGTGAGGGAAACTGGAAAATAGCAACTGTTTGATATTTTTATTTGATAAATTTAGTTCAAAGAATTGATTATCAAAATTGCTAACAATGAACAGACTTCAAAAGGCACAGCACATGATCGGCCACCTCTTCCAGCACAGAAAGGATTTACAGAGTAGAGGCTGGGGAACAGTTTAACCAAGATAAATTTCTTATGATTTTTATAATAGGTGTAATGATGTTTATCCTTAAAATGGTCTTTTAGAGAAAAGCAGTCAGTGAAGCACATCGAACTGAAACAAGCCTTAAAGCTCAGGCTGTATGTATGCAGAGCCTCCCTCTGCAGCATCTTTATCTTCTGCCGCTCCTTTGCAGCCAAACTCAAATGCATTCCTCAGCTGATCATAACCAGAGGATCTAGCTGAGGGGGTCTGGTGAAAACAACAAAATGCAAAGATTGTATTAGTGAGAGATCCCTAGTGGTAAATTTAGTGACTCACTGGTCTGGTTTTTTAAAGTATTTTACAGTCCACAATAGTTTAACTCTCTGCTCGGTTGACCAAAGATTACGAGACAATTATCAGAGGCTGGAGACTGTGCTGCACATGATAAGAGAAACTCAGCAGTTGTGAGAGATAAAAGCAGGGACACTCACCAATGAAAACACGACAAGTCTTATCAGATTGCGATACACTTTGTAGATCCTCCCTAATCTGTGTGTGTACTCACTTTGAAATCTAAAAAAAAAGAAAATAAAAGCTTACACTGTCACATTAAATCACCTGCCATGTGTGATTCGTCACCTGTGCGCGTGCGTCGTTAAAATTAAAGCTTTTATTCAGTAAAGAGATTTTGATTTACGTTTTTCTTCAAATTAGCCGTGTGCTGCAGCGCTGTTCAAAGCAGAAGGGCGATTAGTCTTTCGGATGTGAGAACAATCTATTAAATTGGGATAACAATCAAAATTAATTGTGGCAAGATAAAAAAAAAAAAAGAAAGAGAGTGACAAGATAAATATCCTGACTGTGCTCAGATTTTTCTCTTCTTTTTATATGTGCACCAGCAAAATAAAGCGAAATCTTCAGCCAGCACAAAGAGGACAGGATTTTATAACATGTCACCCTCTAATACGCTCAAATGATGCACGAGGTTAGAAGAATATACCTCACAGGATATTACAGATGATGCAAGACTTATTTTCTGTGGTATTACTGTGACGGAGCGCTTACACATCTTCTCTGACAACTGCATTAGGACTGCAGGGGGATATCTGGCCTTTTGCAATGCACCAAGCTCCAGCAGCACTTTAGTTCCAGATTACAGAGTCCGCGCGCCTGGGTCTGCGAGTCCGCCCTTCTGCGAGGCTTCAGCAGCATTATGTGGAATCTGACCTTTGACTTCCTGCTAACAGTGACATCATCAGCATGTTTGGAGTCGGGGAAACAAGATTGTACAGCACAATCGATGATAAAAACCTGTATCGTAGCGTATGCTGTGACATTTAAACCTGACTACTCTAATATACATATTCAGTTCTTTCTTCTTTTTTTTTTGCCCCCCAACAGCTCTGAAGGCTTCTGCAGTTAATTGGTATTCTGAGAGCTACCAACATCATGTCTTGGCTACTAAACAGGCTGAAGGGAGGAAAATCTCATTATCATATAACTCTCACTAGAGAGCCTGAGCAGTGTGTGCCCGGTGTATTTGGAATAACGCTGATAGATCTGGCTTGTTTTTTGAGTCCTTTATTAGAAATAGAGCTGCTGAAATGCAAAAATAATCTCACAGGACGCTCGTGATGCAGCTGAAGCTCCAAGTGAAGAATAGTAACGTGTGTATTTTTTTTCGACAATCCTATTAATTGAGCAAAACCAGCAAGTTTTGCCTGCGTAATTAGAAGCCCTTATACTGCCGCGTTTTTCTCCCACATTATTGTTAGAAAAACGATTAAAAACCTGTCACTGTTACATGCTCCTTCATTGTATTAAACGTGTTTATATTTTGTTGGTGTTTGATGGTGGCGGAGAGCACAGTCGTAGTCTAAAATCTGACACTGCTGTTAAGTTGGTTTGAGATCTGACCATTTTTCACACTCATCAGACCGCTTAGTGACCCTTTGTGCTGCATGGATATTAGAAGAGACCCTGCCTATCAGGATAGAAGTGTGTTTCATCATACCACAATGACTCAGAACAATTTTTGCGCCGTTTGCAATGATCCTCCACTCTCAAAGGGAAATAAGTGCATGCAAACCACGACAGAGCCTAGATCTTTGACATCACTGTAGAGGCCAAAGATCTAGGGTTTTTATTTAATGTGTCACCTGTCTATTTTTATGACTCTCTTTCAAAGCTTCTGCATTTTCTGGAAGCGGAGCTGAAAGATCAGCAAGAATTAGAGACATGTAAAATAATCAACATATATGTGACGCAGCACACGCAAAGACGCAGACGGAGACTCCCAGCTGCGCACATGAACAACTGAGCAGTGATGCAATCAAGAACAACCGGACTTTCCGATATTTCAGCGTTTGCTAGAAAAATGTTGTTTATTTAACAGTTTTCGATGCATAAAATGCACATAAACAGCACAAAGCCTGTCTGTTTTCCATTAGTTTTTTTTATTTTGCATGACAAACTTACTCTTGGTAGGAAATCAAGTAAGAAGCTTAATAAGATTTCATAATGTAAGAGTCCAACAGTGACACGTCTAATATAGAATGAGTTAAAAGTGCCTTACCAAACATCAGTATGCCAAAACAACCACTTTAACACAGTGCCCTTTTAAATTACGCAACAAAAATGGCACTTTCCAGTTTACTGCTTTGATGTGACACCCTACAGAGTCAAAAAAAAAAAATCACAGCAGGCCTGCACTTGATGATAACAATACAATTATAGGACAATATTGGCCATGGTTGTCTTTTTTAACAAATTGTTCCCTTGCAAGCAGACCCCCACCACCACCCCCACACCTTGCAAGCTTTCTTGTCTAAACCACATCCTAGTGAGTAAGAGCAGCTCCAGACGCTGGTGTACACTAAGTCCTGCCTACTTCTCCACACCTACCACACCGTGTCATCACGGTCAGGGCTACTCGCTGAGCTGTAATTACCTCGGGCTGACACACACAACAAGGGAGATGGCTTCAAGTAAACACAGTCCAGATTTTGTCCCAGCTCACTTCAAAGCTGGAGTACGCTGATAACAAACTAAACCCCGGAGAGTCCTGCTCTTCCCTCCTGTGGTGAGGGTGGCCAGGGCTTGCAGGGGGCTGATAGTGGTGAAGATCTGAGAGAGAGGGAGAAGAAGTGTGAAGTGGCTTTTTGACAGCGCAGCACCTGCTGCGTCTTCACTACTAGGCAGCTTCTCGCCATTTGTCTCGACTGACCAGTTACCTCAGCCTGAGGGATTAGAGCCTGGGGGTGTAGGGTGGGGGTCAACTAGGAGGCATGTTGATGGGAAAGGGTGGTGTTGAGAGAGATGGGGTGGGTGGGAAGATGTTTTTGTTATTGGACACACCTTCTGTCATCCCAGTGGAACATTCCAGCTGTCTGTGGCAACCAGCGCTGCTGTTGTTGGACGATGACGTTTCTGCCCCTGCAGGCCCTCGATCCATATCCATTCCTGTGCTCAGCGACATGTCTCATGTCAACGCGATCATCAGTGATCTCCAGCCAGTGGTTGATTTAGTGTTACTTCAATCACACCACCCTAAATTTGTGTTAATCTGAACGTCATTAGCCCTATCTCCTAATGCAATCCAAATGCTCGTTGCCTTTAAAGGCACGCCTTATCCCACATCACTCCGAGTCTTCTCTGTCTCTTATCAGCTGTGGTTTTCTTTGCGGCTCATGACACAGCTGGATCTGGTCTCTTGTGATCAGTGCACTGGAATGAGAGCATCGGTGCAGACCAGACAATCACCGAAAATACTCAAAGGCTGCGGTGAGAGCAGAGGAATGCACCAAAGACAGAAGATATTTATGGCAGGGAAGGCTGTGACTACTAGCTTGGAAAGACAAACAATCTGTTTCTCGGAGGGGGATTGTAATATTGATGCAGTGTTTATAAGACTCATAATTGCAAAACATCGCTCCACAAAAATATTCAGCTGCTTGCTGGGTTGTGTTTGAAATGAGTGCTGAAATATTTCCGATCCCTCTTGAAAAAACAGGAAAATAACAAAAGCAAGTTTTGTTCAGCATAAATAAAAACCGGCAGTCCCTGAGGAGTTTACACTTCACCGTGGGCAGTTTTATTGGATACCGCAGTAAACATTGTTATGTCTATTCTGTTCCAGTGATCACAGAGAGATTTGGGTTAAAAAAAAAAGTCATACTGAAGTTGTCTTTTTGTGATTATGTAACCAATTGTTTTGTTAAACGTGGCAGAGAAGTAGAAGCGCTCAGTCCATAAATCTTTAAAAAATAAAATTTGATTCATACAGTGCTGTGAAAAAGCATTTGCCCCCTTCCTGATTTCTTATTTATTTTATTTAATTTTTTTGCATATTTGTCACACTTGTTTTAGATCATGAAACCAATTTTACTAGCAGACAAAAATAAACAAGTGCATTTGTTAAGGGAAAAAACTGCACTTGTTAAATCATGAATTAACTGTGATTAACCACCCTTCTTGGAAAGCTGAGTTCACTTTCACTAACTACATCCAGGTCTGATTACTACCAGATCTGTGGAAGAAATCAAGAAATCGCTGAAACAGAACCTGTCTACAAAAGTGAAGTAAGTTAAAAGGTCCGAAAAAGCAACACATCAAGCCATGATCTAAAGAAACTGAAGACCTGGGTTGTGCAGCATGACAATGAAACACACCAGCCATTGGGGGGGAGGGGGCTCAAGAACTCTGTCTAAATAAATAAATAAATAAATCTGGGTAAATTCCCAGATGATTAAACATGCAACTATTTTGCTGGTAATAACTGAAATGAGTAAAGAAAATCTTGGGGGGGTTATATTGGTTGGTCCCCCTAAAATTACGGGGGATTATGGAAATTACACCCCTGACACCAACAGATCCACCCCTGAATGGCTCAAAAGAACAAAATAAAGGTTTTGGATTGGCCTCTTCAAAGTCCGTTCAAGCTTGAAAACCCTTCAATGTGATGAATTAAAACAATTCTGCAAAAGAATTGCCAGTTTTCACAAACCCTCGATTGCAGTTCTTACTGCCAAGTTTGGCACAACCAGCTATTAATTTTACTTTTTCACACAAGGCCAGCAATGTTTGGATAACTATTGTGTTTTGTGTTTACTCGGGTTATCTTTGTCTAATATCAAAATTAGTTTGATGATGACACACACATGTTACTGTGACAGATACACAAAAACAAAGAAATCAACAAGGGGGAAAATTCTCATTCACACCACTGTATACATAAAACACACCAAAAGGAACTAAAAAGTAAGACATTTAACCAAAAAACAAAACAAAAAGAGAAGACGGCTCTTTTTTGTAAGGGATAACCAGGTTCAGACTTTTAAAAGCCTCATCGACTCATTAACGCTCTAATAACAGACATCAAACACCAAATTAATTTCCCGGCTGGGAACTGAAAGTGTTGGGTAAATATCCATAGCATTACATCCCGTTCGAGGCGTTGGCTTGTGTAAATGTGAAGCTAGGCATGAGAAAAGGTCAAGGGGTCGCTGCAATTAGTGGGTCGCAAAGTAAATCTGAGGAATAACAAGGTGATAGAAAAAAAGGAAGCACACTTATACAGAACAAAGCTGCTTACATTTTTTGACTCACCTGTGCCCTTCTGGCTGATTTTACCTGTTGGCTTCCTTTTAATTCCAACAAAAAGGTTGTAAAGCACTACTGGCCCATTAAAAATTTTAGATTAGTTATATCTAAATGTTTTAATTACATTTTTGTAATTTAAAGCTTAACACCTCTACGTAATCAAAGGCAGCAGTCCAGACTGAGACACATCTAAGTCAACACAGGGCAACTTTTTTACTAACAGCTTAACGAAAAGTATTTACTTCATGGCTGCTGCGTGAAGTTGTATAACATCCTCTAGGTAGCTTTTTTTAATGTACTACAACAGCTGTGATTATGTGGAACCAAAGATACCGATCATCTACACACATTTTTTTTTTTTTTAATCCACTGAGATCTCCAAGTAAAGGAGTCGCACTTATCCCTAGAGAAGCTTCTCTGGAGGTTTGTGTCTTGTTGAGGCTTGTCAGCCGAGTACAATACCCGGAGTCTGAATAATGTGGCCGGGAGCTAGTTTATTCAAGCACCTTTTGTTCGCACTCCATACTCACCTTTTCCCTCCACAGATGATCAGATAACGAGTAAAAAAGAGGGTGGAAAAAAAATCCAAACCATCTCCAGAGAAGCCGTAGCTGCCACTGGCTCTTTGCAGAATGTGTCATAGTGGATATTATAGTGTGATTTCATACTGCATCATGCTTTAGGGCCAAAAGATCCATCTAAGAAATCCAAAAGAACACTTTCAAGGCCTAAATATCATGTGGATTTTTGCTTAATACCTCTCAGGGGCCCAATGTCATGCCAAACTACAGAGAGGGCCTTTCTCAAGACCCCAAGAAGATTCAGTTTCACTATTTACTTCTAAGTTAAGAGAGGTCATGCGGTAATGTGTGTTTCCTTGAACAGCTGCTCTTTGATGTTGCTACCTAGGACTCAGTGGGCATATGCATATTCCAGTCACAAGCTCACAGTATTGAGACCAATATGAGCTTTTTTTTGTCTTAAAGGAATAAAGAAATAGTTTGATGCACTTATTTGTCTTTTTTCAAAAGTCTGATGGACTCAGGTATTTCTTAAATATGAAGTTAGATTTAGTTCAGGTTAGCAAAAAGATAGAAAACAGAGGCAAACTTCTGGCCAAAAAAAAATTAATGTACACATCAGGACATTAACTGTATATGGAAGATGGATGTAGATTAAAGAGTAAAACTGCATTCTTTTTAATGGCCAGCAGGGGGAATGTTTAATGACTCATTTGCTACTTTTGAGACTTATTTAATACTAAATTATATTTTGTAAATTTTAAATGATTTAAAAAAATAAGAAGGCAATGATTATAAAACAAGAATACAATAATACAAACTTTTTTAAATTTTATTCTATATTTATATAGTACCTTTCCAAAACAAGAAGACTAAAACAAATATTAAATAAAAGCTGCTTTATAAAGCAAATATGAAACAGTTCAGAATTATCACCAAGAATTTTGTTTTAAATGGTCATGCTAGCTACATCCATCTTTTATATGACACTTTGATACTAACCTCAACTCACTGAGTTAGAGCACCTTAGGCTTTTTGTGGTGTTGATGCCATTTCTATTACTACAAAGTAAGATGACTTGCTTTGTTCTTAATTATACTTACACCCATCCAAGTAGTCTATGCTCCAGTTTTGGTGGGTGAAATGCTAGCATTTTATGTAGCACTGCTTTCAGATAATGGTGTCTTTGTGTTGCACCCATCCAATACAGCTTGTTAACCAGCTCTTGCATTGCTATATTATATATTTTTATATATATATATATATGTGTATGTATATATATATATATATATATATATATTGACCCCCG
>VUQR01007492.1:7351-63536 GCA_015108515.1 Hemichromis elongatus | reverse complement strand
CGCTTTTTTTTATATATATATATATATATATATATATATATATATATATATATATATATATTGACCCCCGGTACTCGTCAGGGTTAGTGATGACAACCGCCCGCGAAAAGCTGAAATACACAAATACTTGAGAATCTCTCTAAAAACGCTAATAACTGCCTATTTTAATAGTTCAAACACCAAATATACCTTAAACTGTCATCCTAATGAAAATAATTTGCGAATATTTTAGATATGCTCTATGAAAAAATGAAGTGAATACCAAACTGCGAATACGCGTGGGTTGACTGTTTACTCAAATGAATACTAATAAAAATGAATAGATAAATAAAGAAAAGAGAAACACTAACAACACAAGCCTAGAGAGAGTTTAGAGAGCTTGTCTTGACAAAGCAAATGTATTTGGCACAACACTGCATTTAGATTCTGATTCTGATTACAAAAGCTGCAGAGAGACAGGTTTAAAACTCAAAACACAAGCCCTCTATGATTAGATGTGGTTCATTCTGTCGTTAAAAAAACGAACAAACATGGAAGTGACCAAAAGCTTAACAATGGTGAAGTTTCACAGACCAGGGGTGACATCATGGTACCAATGTCCATCTTTCAGTGGAAGCAGTGGCTTTCTGGAGTCTTGTTCTTGCTATGAATTTGCCAGATGACCACCAAAGTGTCACCAAAATATCACCTCACACCTCATTCATTGGATTTCCTGTGCTCGAATAATAACAGCAAGTGTCATAAAACTTCCCTGATCACCTCTGTGGTGCTGAGTACATCTCTGTTGTGTTTTGCTGGTTTGTGGAGGCCGTGCATCCTGTTGGTGTCGCGTGCGCAACCACTTAGACACGGCTGGTGGCTAGACAGCTTCTCCCAGCCCTGATTCATCATAATTAGGTCACTGGCTCTGTCTGTTGGCCTCTCAGGGATCATCTCGCATTCATACCCTCACACCGCTGTGCCCTGTCTGCAGCTCTCAGAAATAATCAGTGATAAAAATAATACACAGTGAATGTGCAGCAATCTTCCTCTTACCTGCAATCCTCTATTTATCGATACCGTTGTCTTATGAAGCCATCTCGTCCTCTGCATTTCAGTCTTCTCGGGTGTCGTTATTATGGATTTGGAGATTTGAATCAATGTAGGATAATAGCTTTTACTATGTGTCTCCTCCACCAGTGGATTTTATGAGAATGAAATATAAATGCAGTGGCATGCAACATGCGGCCCACAACAGCTAGGACAGTAATTTCAATAAGTGACTCAGGACACAGCTGTACAATTAGAGAGGACATCCTGTTTCCATTTGTCTTCTAAAGTCCGGTTGTTTCTGTTCTCTCATTTTTCCTCCTTATCTGGACGTGAATGAATGCAGCCCCAGTTCCTATTGGACACAAACAGCTGGTAAATATGCAACTGGCTTGGACCTTCCCACTGTTAATTTGTTGCTCAGAGCAGAGTTGATTGTAAAATTGTATAATCACGTCTGAAAGTAGAGAGCCAAGATTTGGCTCTTCTAGCTGGATTGAGTTAAGATCCCAAAGGGCAAACACCCACATGTGCTTTCACAATAAACGTTTACCAGCTTATTTACAGCTGAAGCCTTTTTTTCTTTCTTTCATAAAACCCACACTATTGTTCTCCTCATTTGTCATTTAACCGTTGAACTACCTACATTATTACCCGTCTCCTACCTTTTAGTGTTTATGCTTTTTTGAGTTTGGTGGAAGACAAAACAGCCAGTGCTTGAAATGTATTATGATAACCAATTACTGTGAACCAACCATTCTGTGTGAACAGACTGTATGTGAAGCTCCAGTGGGATCACTTTACTTGTAGCTTTCGATCACTGTCAAAACATCCTCTGAAAGAGGCACGCCAAGTTTCGTGTTGTCTTAGTAAATGAAGAAAATATTAATATTTCATGTTTTTGTGAATTCTGCTGCTTAAAATAACGACTAAAAACTTCATTGAGATGCGACTGTGAACCAAAACACCTCCACATGATCTGTTTATAATGCTAAATGAAGAAGAGTCATACAGATAGTTACAATACATATAGACTGGAAAAATCTTGATTAAAAATGGTAAACAGAGAGAATTAACCTGAAATAAATTTTCATTTTCATGTCTCTATGCCGGACTTTTTTTAAAACACGCTTTGTAAAGAAAACTTCAAGTGTGCACGAACTCAGTCTTTTATAGTTATGCAGCTTTATAAAAAGACATTTAATCAGTGTTGTTTCTCCAGATGAGAGGAACCTTTCAATTTATTTTAAATCAAAATTCAGCTCCATTCCCAGGAGAAGTAATAATCAAAAAGCTACAGCTACTAAATGTTGTGGTGGGATCTTTTTGTCAACGTTCGTTTCAAAGGTCAGCAATAAATTTCCCGGTCTCAGCTGAACAAGAAAAAATAAATGAAGTGCTACGCAATACAATTAAACTGATAATGAAACTTGGGATTGTTTTCTTCCTCAAACCTTCATCCTTTTTATGCCCTGGTTATTCTGCAGTTACACTAGGGAAAACAGTGGCTGGAGACCACGGCATGACCAAGTATACTGAGATCATCTGCAGTAAACTTGTCTTCTAGTTACCTTTGAAATAGTTGTTTCAAAGTTTATTTAAAGCCGCAGATCATCGTAGATTTGAAACATAAATTTAGTTATGTAAGTGTTGCAGGCTGATGATTTAACTGCAAATGACACCGGTGCTCAGCACCCTTGGTTTCACTCAGAATATAACAGGAGTACAAGCAGTTGGCTACCAGTTAAGTCAGATCCCCCACTGCAAAGAGACACATTGCAGACGAGTGAGGCTCATTGCAACAGACTGGCTTTGACTGAGTGAGACGGGTTTTCACTCTCTCTGCGTTTATAAATCTGTCTGTGATTGTTTGGATATGGGTTGCCTCCCAATAGATGACCTGTGCCGAAATTGGTCACTGCAACTATTGTCAGTCATTTGCCTAATATGAAAAACTTCAGTTTGGACAACCACCAATTTTTTCTAGCTGCAAATAGGTTTTCATCCTTATTTTTATTCTAATGTGACTCAGCCATTAAGCCATATAGGTCTGAGACTGATCAGCAACCATCTGGAAACCAGTGGTTGTTGGAGGCTGCTGGCACTCGCAAATTGAAACCAGTTGCAAAGAGGCATATGGTGCTGCACAAAAAACGTCCTTGCAATTGCTTTAGTCACTAGCAGATTCGTACAGTTGCTCCAAGTGGTAGCCACCTATGAAAAATGTGATGCAAATCGAAAATGGAAAACTTGTTGCAGTATGTCGGCTGTAGCCGTGAGACACAACTTTTATCTAAAGGATTTTTCAAGTTTTACAACCACTAACCCAGTAGTTATCAACTTGCAGTCAGGTTGGTGTCTTTTATGTAAACTATGAGCAACCACAGCAGTCACAAAGAATTTTTTTGTGCAGTGCCTTCTTTATGACCGATTTCAGCTCAGCAACCACTCACCAACCAGTCAGGGAATACAGATTTTCTCTGATGACCAGTGATTGGCAGATGGTTGCCAACCAGTCCCTCGGCCTGTGTGACTGGAATCTAATACTTGTTTTATGATGACTATGGTCACACTGTATTTCTTTGAGATTTTTAGCATATTAGCGTGCTTAAAATCTCCACAAATGCAGATTGTTGGTATGTAAGTTAAAAACTGCTTTAACCAATTTAATGAAACTTTAATGAGTTAGCTTACAGATTTTTTTGATTTGGCATCAAACACAAAGTATTGGGGCTGATGTAAGGGGCATTAGCTGTGCAAGTTTTTGCTTATAAGGGACGTATAAGTAGTATTGGACAAATTACAAGGGCTGGTCTTTTGGCTTCAGGACTCCATCTTTATACATTTTTTAAACTGAAATCTTGTATTTATTATTTATTCTGACAGGAGCACCAATGTCTGAAGCATGGAATCCATCCAAAGGTTATCAAGTCATTTCACTCATAATCTCACATCAACTTCATGGTAGTGCAAGAGGAAAAATTTAATGTATCAACAAAGTAAGCAAAATTCAGCTTCTGCTGACCTTAAAGCTCAGAGGGTGTTAAAACATCTGCACAGATCTGCTGCCAGATGCAATTATGGGACTAAAATGTCACAAATATTTGGATTAGGAGGCTTTAAAAGAACATTTGCAAAGCAATAAAATCAAACTTTGTGCTTACGAGTTGAAGAAAGCATGAATGAAAAGAGGGTTGGCCCGAGCACAGGCCCCGAGGAACTGCAAATATCATATTCACTGAAGAAAAAGATGAGTTCCCATATGTAAAATAAAAGTTTCTGTTATATAGGGAGATGAATCAGTCAAGCACGGGACAGGTGATACCACCCAGTGCTTACGGCATTCAAATTTAAATTGGATGATCAACGGTGTCAAAGGCAGCTCTGAGTACTAAAAGGATTAAATATGAGCAATTTGCTGCATCCGCTTTTCAAAGAATGTCATCATCATTATTCAAATTAAAAGCAGGCTCACCCCACTTAGTGTGACAGCAGATTTACGTCAAACCACCAGTCTCCTGCACCACATTGTGAAACTGACAACCATTCAAGGAGGATCTGTGGGTTTATAATTTTCTCCATCTGACGGACATCCAGCATTACTCCGTTCTGAAATGCAGTCGACTCCTAGATGGTCTCTGTTCCTGTAGGATATGAAGGAAGTGGACTCAGCTCTGGAGAGCTGCATGAAGAAGGAGCCACATAGGGACGAACATTTATGAATGGATGTTTATTCTCACATTTTGCGCACAACACAGGTCGTTGTGAAGACTTTCTCACGACTGTATTGAAATGTGAAAATGATAAAAACAAAAAACAAAACTGCAGAATTTAAAGGGTATAGGGCTGGAAAATGATCTCTGCCTGAACCACAAGATGACCGGATGACAAAAGAGCTCAAAACTGTACATTAACCCCCAAAACACTACAAGTTTTTAAGCTCTTTGGGGGTTTAACAAGTACAGTTGGTGCTGCTACAGATGACAGAGAAGTAGTTTCTCAGAGTGACTTCACAATGGACTGATGCCACACAAAATACCACAGCAGAACATCATTTTCAGTGTGCAAACTCAATCAGTTCTTATTAACACACTGTAATGTAGTTTTGCAGAGATAAAGAGGCATTTGTGATCATCGGTTTATTTATCAACAACATTAGCAGCCTCTGAAACATCCTTGAATGTTAAACCAGCAGTTTCATTTGTTACACAGTTAAAATAGAATAATCTTGAATAATATGCATCAACACACATCAACAATCCCACTCAGTGTCTTAGGCTAAGCTACACGCAGTTCTGAAACAGCCAAGCACTCAGTGCATTTAGACATGTAGACATGGTCAAGGTGACCTTCTGAAGTTCAAACCAAGCAGAATGAGGAGGAACGGGGATTTAAGTGACTTTAAACTTGGCATGGTTGTTGGTGCCAGGCAGGCTTGTATGAATACTTCACTTCTATTCAGTTTAGTTCAATTTTATTTATTTACTTGAAGGCACTTTATTTTGTAAGGTAAAGACCCTACAATAATACAGAGGAAAACCCAATCAATCAGATGACCCCTTATGAGCAAGCTCTTGGCAACAGTGGTAAGGAAAAACTCCCTTTTAATAGGAAGAACTCTCCAGAAGAACCAGGCTCTGGAAATGCTTTTTTGTGGTCAGAGGTCAGAGAAGAACCACAAGTCTGCTTGAAGCTGATAGGAAGGGAATAGTTTTAATCACTATATAACTAATTTATGCAGAAGAGTATCTCTGAACACACAACACACTCAACTTTAAGGCAGATGGGCAACAGAAGACCTACTGGGTGTTACTCCTGCTAAGAAAAGGAAACTGAGGCTATAATTCAGATGGACTGAGCATCATTTAAACAACACAGTCTACCTGAGTGTTGGTGCTGACCATGACCATTCCATTATGACCACGTGTGCCCATCTTCTGCAGGATAATGTATCATCTTCTCAAACTGGACGGTGAGTTCACTGCACTCAAACGGCCTCCACAATCATCTCAATCAAATGCATCATCTTTGAGATGCATTTGAGCTTCACATTACAGGCAAACAAATCTGCAGCAAATGTCTGATGATGTCCTATGAAGCTATGAAGAATGTTTGAAGCACCTTGTTTAATCAAGTTTAGGCCAGTTCTGAAAGCAAAAATGGCGTCCAAACCGATGTACGCGACATGTAACTAGTGAAGTGGCCGGTCAGGGTAGATTCCCAGAGCTGAGGTCAATCTGAATTCTGTGCTGACATTTAAAAATTGTGCGATGCAGTTGTTCAGTTTGTGAGCTCGAAAAACCACATTAAAGGAATGGAGCTACTGAAATAGCTAATGCTTAGTTCTAAACCATATTCTATTTATGAATAAAAACATATTTTTTAATGATTTTTGTTTGGTATTCCACTAGCATCAATGCAGTCATTATGAACAACAACAGCATGAACAAAGCCACAGCTAAATTCAGCATAACGTAGCTTTATATCTACCCTCAGTTTTGACTCTAGTAAAAATTATGCACTTTGCTTTAAATCTCTACAGTGAATCTAATTTTCAAATGTATTAAATTGTATCTTGTTCATTCAGAAACCACGAGAATCAGAACAAAAACAGCCTTGCTGGTATTCAGGGGTCAAGCAAACAGGTGGTCAAGGGCTAGTCATGCTCCACCACAGGCAACCAATAGTGAAGCCAATTAGGGGAGGAGCTTGGAGGGTGTGCCTCAACTTAAAACTGGAGTTTTATGCAATAACTGCTATTTTTATAGCAGAACCTTTTACAGAGCCATTTACCTGTCCCACTTTTCCCCATGCAACCCCAGTGTAAGTAATGGCTTCAACCTGTCCACTCCTATAAAACTGTCTGGCTCCATCACTGCTGGAATTACATTCCTCAGACAGTAGCCAGGCCTGTAAGTGTATAAAATGCATTAATACCAGTCTAAAAGGCTAACTGTCAGACTTCATACTATGATAATTTTACAACTAGTAATCTTAACTTGCTCTAGCAGACTTTAATTCTTTACACCGTGATTTTAACAGTTTGTTCAAACATGCATGCTGTTTTATAACAGAATTATCCGAAACCCATCAGTTTAAAATTAACTCGAAAAATAATTCTGTGCTGCGGTTAAAGTGCAAACATCTCATGCAGAAATACCCCGTCAGTAACACTTTTAAGTGACATGATAAGCTGGTGGTAAGACATCTTCTTGAGTCATGGCTGAAGCTGGTTTTCCTTCCCAACAACAAGTCTGCAATTTATTGTGATTTATTTACCCTCCAGATGTGTTTACTTAAAAATACTTAGAGAATAGATTAATCTGTGAAGCAGGGACCCAAACAGTGAGCTCCCCCTACTTTGTGGATTGGCTCTAATGGATAAAAGAATAAACCCTTATCTCTGCCTTACAATGCGTCTGTGTTTTTTAAAATTCTTTATTGCTGGTTTGTTTTTCTGCTTAAATGCGGTAAGAAACAGAGAATCTGAGAGTTTAACGTGTGAGTTGCGAAAACTGTTACAGAGTGAAGAAAAAAAGGGCACCTTTAAGCCCGTCAGATCATTTTGTGGTCACAAAGGGCCGTGTTGTTTACAGAGATGTTCTTTTACAGCTGTGGTCATGGGGTTTAGTGGGCTAAACATTAAGGAGGAAACACAATCAAGTGAATATGATCACAGGATTCTCTGACAGCTGACCTCTGCTCAAGAAGAAGGCAACAAAAAGAGGCCACAGAGCTATTGATTAAGAAAACAGAGCGCCGTCTGTCTCTGCTGGACTCTACACTTCACTGCTCGTAATGACGTGCCAAAGGAAAAAAAAATCATTTATGACCTACATGGAGGGTCGGCCTCCATCCCTCGGTGCATGACTCAAGCCTGGCGCACATCAAACAGTCTGCTCCTTGTTTCATCGAACTATAATCCAATGTCTTTAGTCTTTAAACAACTGTTTGCATTAATTCTTTTACTTTAACGAGATAAAGACATAAAACTGAAAAAAAAGCTAAAAAGAAATTCAAAAGAATCCATCTTCCCTGCTGATTAAATCACGCTGGCTTGATCCGCATGAATCTAATTTATCAACAAACACAAAGGACAATACACAATTAGAGGAAAACGGCATTATCTGGAGAATGCGCTAAAAGAAAGTAGAATCATTCTAAATAGCTACCCAGTCACTTGAGGAGGCAACAGAAATATAAGAGAATAGTCTTTAACAAGACGCGGGAGCTCAATAAACAGACAAACCTTCCTTGAGGCGGTCAGAGCGAAGGGGAATACACAGTCATCTCCTTTCTGATGTGCTGGGGTTAGAGAGGAGGGCTTGGGATCACTTTCCGGCCAACGCAGTAGGAGCTCAGAGGACGACCTTAACTTTATTTGTTCCGCTTGATTGTCATAAAGGAATCACACTCCCCAATTCACCATAAAGTCAGCAGGTTTTTTGCTTGGGAGTCATGCCCCGCTTTACATCCAGCACAACTGTTCTCTGAGGCTTCTTTAATATGTCACCATGGGTGGGTAAATCCACAGAGTGAGGACATTTATTTTATGTGTGATTTAATGGCTGCGATGAAATAAACAGTCTTATGAATGCAGGCTTTAGAGGTGGTCAATGATGAAAACGACAGGAAGTGATAATTAAATAACATCTGAAGCAAAGGAGTGGCAAAATCTTATTTTAGAGCCGAAAGGATTAGTTGATGAATCCATTACTACAGATGTTTTGATATCCAGTTAATCATTTTAGTCATTTCTTAAGGAAAAAAGGCAAAGATTTTCTGGTGAAAAATATGTGGATTTTATGCTTTTCTTTGTCCTTCATCAAAGTAATTAAATACATTTTGATTTGAGGCTTCAGTCCAATAAAGCAAGCCATTTGAATACATCACTTTGGACTAAGGGAAAATTATTTAGAGTTAGGTTTTATGAAAAAAAAATCAATTAAGAAAAGACGCAACAGATTAATTAATAAAACATGATGCAATTGCTAGTTGCAGCCCTGATTTGTAGTAAATGGGGCTAATAGGTTGCTCTAAATGTGCCTAATTAAATTCTTCATTTTATTTGATTTTTGAAGGGTGAAACAAATGAAAAGTAGCCTTATATCCATAACAGTACACGGCCAAACTGAATGAAAGCCAATGTAGAACAGTCCGGGAAGAAATCACTACTCTAGTTTATCCTTCAAAACATCTTTTTTTTTTCATTTTTCTTTTTTAAATCTAGCCACAAAAACACCCACAGGGTATCCACCTGCATTTATCCTCTGTAGATTTGAAGCTTAAAACAGACTAGCGCGCCTAGTAAAGGTCTCCACACCTAACAAATACTTGATATCACATCCTTTAGCACATCTTCTAATAGCCATATGCTTTGGAACAAATGAGTTCCTGCTCGTTCTCCTCCCCATCTCCACCCACTACTATCACAGCAGCTAAATCAAATATTCGTGTTGGAGGGGAAAGCGCTTAACACGTTGTTGTTATCTGAGAAATCAGTCATGCAGTTAATTGTTGTTGTAAAGGGAAAATCTTGCAAGATTATGAAGCTAATAGTCATTATACATGCATCGTTTCTTTTTTTTTCTTCCCTCCTCTCTCTGACACCAGAATGATAAAATGTTGCCTTTGGAACCAAAGATATTAGGTTCTCCAAAGAAAAGCGAGGACAGGCGGCGTTTGTGATAGTTTAGAGTGCCCTCTTGATGGCACTTTCCTTTTATGAGGCAAATGATCTGAATAACAGGGCCGCCGCTTGTAACTTTTGCACATTAGGTCATGGCTGTGGTTTCTACAGTATCTGCAGACCTGTAGTGACTGCAGTTTAATGTCCTTCCAGCTGCACCTGCTTTTCAGCGAGGTTGAAGAGCCCTGGAGCCACCTGGCCCAGTCCAAAGAGCCGCAGCAAGCACCTGGAATAGCTTGACGATGACTCAGAGTGAGAAGTTCAGCCCCCTCACAGCCAGAAAAACAAGTGTCTGTTTGTCAGATCACATCTTTCTGGTCCGCAGGTTTGGGGCATTAGGACAAATGGGAGCGCACTCTGGGGTTTGTTAGAAAGAGTTCAGCTTTGACTGTATCCCTTAAGGCATTGCACTTTCTTTTTCGGGCACTAATCTCTATCTGCTTCAAGACAGCATATGGTAAAAGACAACAAAATGTAGCCCGGGGAAGTCTATTTAATCCTTTATGGCAAGCATCCCAGAATTCAAGGAGGTCGTCAAAGCAGATGCAAATTTGATCTTTCTGCAAAAACATATTAAAACCTGGAGATCGGCATGCTCTGGCACCCTGCAGTGATTGTTGTGATTGAGCAGGAACATAAAGGAAAGCAAACTTTGCTTCGGTTTATCTACTTTGATGGGTTTCAAAAGTGAGGACAGCTTTCTATAAGAAAACCCCCCCTCACAGTTAAAGCTTACACAGACTCGGGCAAAGAGGGTGTCACTGGCCCTCGGAGGGTATAACAAGTGAGTGCAGATCAATATAGCCAGTATGTGTTAAATTTCAAGATTGTTTGATGCCTGGACAGGTTCACAGGGAACAGGTTCAGGCCTGATTCGGAGCTGAGTCACCTCTCTCCTCATTTTTTCCCTTTTTGTACATCTTCATAGCCCGAGATGGCGCAAGCCGGATTATATATCATTTACTTTGTGGTCTTTATTCCATTTGAAGCGTGCGACGATCAGTCAAAGGAGCTGCTCGTACGTCAAAGAAGGCTTGACAGAGGAAAAAGCAACTCATGCACGATGCCAAAGGAATTATACAAAATGTCATGAAACTTTATTTTCAAAAGTGTCATGATAATATGAAAATATCAAAATCATTTAGCATCACAGTTTTCACTGTTAATATACAATCATCTCAGTCACACTTACATTCAATATATAAAAATAGAAAAAGGAACCTGTTGCTGGAAAATGCATATTATTGCTGAGTAAATCTGAGGCACTTCTATTGCTTTCTGAGTGCTGGCGAACTGTTTCTAAAGACTGTGCAAAAGTTATAATAAATTCACCCTAAGTCTAAGTTTGCACTTGTTCCCTATCTAGCAATGGCTTCAATATTCCTCTGGTTATACTGCCATTCATTCAAAATGCATCCTTTTGGTATTGCTTGTATAAAAAAAACAACCAAACCAAAAAAAACAAAACAACAACAACTGCATAACTGCCACTTAGAGAGACATTGGTACAAACACTGTAGATAACATTGTGAAGGCATATAAAACTTTCTAGACATGCAGAAAAGTGCATGAATAGCACAGGTAGGTGAGTACATGGTTTGACAAAGCTCGACACTGATTGCAATCACAGAAACACTGCTTGAAATGAGAGGCTTGCGAGCACTGAGCTATTTCGCATTCTGAAATGAAATCGACCGGTAGTAGAAAATAAAAAAAAAAGTCTGTAAATTTGTGAACAAACCCATTTTGGTGTGATTCCCTGACAGTTCTCCTGGGTTTGGGGAAAAAAATAATAAAGAAGAAACAGAGGGAGGGTTTTTTTTTTAGGTTTTTTTTTTTGGTGGTGGTGGTGGAAAAGGTATCCCAGTTCAGTGTGCTACACAACAACCAGATTCCTCGTGTTTGTGCAGAAGAGACATCCTGGAGAAGGTTTTGGAGCAGTTCTTGCATTGGTATTTTTTCACATCCGAATGGGTCTGTAGGTGAGCCCTGAGATTGGACCTGTCTGCAAATGCCCTGTTGCAGTGAGGGCAGGAGAAGGGCTTCTCTCCTGTTGAAGCAGAAATGAGAGAAAACGTTTGTCAGCGATTGCACACGCCGAGACATTGCGGACTATATATTTTTGTAATGGTTGCAACACAGTTTAGAAGGCAAGCGCTGCTGATTACTCAAAAGAAGAAAAAGAAAAGAAACAACAATATCAGTCTGAGAGTTCAGTCTCACTACAACACAGTGGGGAGCTGTTAGAACCACTACATCATATATCAGCATGTTGAATCTGCTCCTGATGAATCTAAAGCTCCTTCTTCACACAGCAGGCCCCTACTCATCACCAAGTAAACTCACCAGTGTGCGTCCTGATGTGTCCCTGGAGCAGCCACGGTCTGGAGAAAGCTTTCCCGCATATTTTGCAAACACAAGGCAAGGTGTGAGTCCTGATGTGCATTTTGAGAGCCCCCAGGCTAACGTACTCCTTCTCGCAATATTTACAGCTAAAGGATTTCCTCGTTTGGGCGTCGCAGTGCAGCTGCTTGTGCTTGAGGAGTCCAGAGTACGTGGAGTAGGATTTGCTACACAAACTGCATTGGAATTTCTCTGCTTCAACTCCGTGAGGGTCTGTTAGCTTCGGCAGCATCTGCTCGTCTTCATCGCTCCTCGGGCTCTCGGAACCGCTGTGGTCTTTAGAGGAGGTGTCGGAGAGCGACGAGGGGTATCCAGAGATGGGAGAGAGGTCACTCGGAAGCGGAGATAGCGGCAAGTTGCTGGTAGTCCACACTGTGATGGGGCTGTAAGCCGCCGGGCTCAGGATCTCCGGCTGGGGGATGACTGACAGGGGAAGACCCTTGTAGATGTGCGGTGTGATGAACACTGGAATAAAAAATTAAAGAGACAGCAAGAGTTATGGGTTGTTTAGATGTCATGACTTCAGTGAAAAGCACAGATTTCAAAGCAGGTACTCCAGTAAGTTTAAAACGAAACTAACTTCTCCAAAGTAAAAAAAACAAACAAACAAACAACAAAAAACACGTCTGCCTGTAAGAAACACAACTTTTTAAACTTTGTATAAAAGTTAACACTGCTGCTTTATTTCTGCAAACAAAAATCATCAAACGAAACTTTACCTGCTGGGCTTTCCAACTCACTATAATTTGGCTTCTTTGCGGAGTTTATGTGTTTCTTGACCAGAAAGGAGCGTGGCATCTTGGAACACAAGAAGTCAACTTTTGGCAAACTTTTATTTATTTCTTAGTAAAGAGGAGATGTGCGTCAGTTTGCTGCGCGAAGACGGAAATCCTTATTGCTTAAGTCCAGTGGAGTGTCATCCTGCGTCGCTGCGCACTTGGAAACAGTGTAGCTGTAAAGAGCTGTAAATACTGCCTATCAGGTGCATGGGAGGAGCCACCCATTGCTATTTACATAAACTGGGAGCTCAAACCAATTACATTTCGTGTGTACCGCTGAACGGCAAAATGTGCTTTTAGCCTATAGTGGCGCTTGCACCCCCCCTTAAGGGGCTGGGCCAGTGCCATTTATTCCAGTAAGACAGGTGCTTTGTGCATAGATGTGCAAAAACTTGGTTGTGATTCAAGCGTGCAAGTGGGTTAGTTAAGTGCAGTGAGATGAGGAAAAGGAGTAGAGTTTTTTTTTTTTAATACCCAAGTAGCGAAAGAAAAAAGAGGTCACAAGGAAAAGAAAAGGAATTAGGACTTCAGGGTGACATAGATTAGCTACTTAAAATGCCATCGCTAATGCAATCACTGCACGGAGTGTGCACAGTGTCGCTGATGATTGTTGTGTTATAAACCTCTGGGGACTTGATTATCCTTTATGGGTGGCATGCTTGAATTGGGGGAAGCTCCCACCAACACCAGCGTGCATAATAATGTTGATGATGATAATAAATGGCTTGAAGGGAAAGGAGAGGTTTATAGTGCACGCACATATTTTTATATACATGTTTATTAAACAGGCAAGTGGCTGCAGGATGAGTGCAAACCACCAAATGACCAAACTGCATGGTGCCATGCACATTCTCATTTACTGGCTAAGGCAAAAAGTTGCTCTCTTTCTAATGCAGTTTTCTGCGGGGAAAGCCACACATTTCCTTGCCAATAATGCAATAAGGCATTCATCCTTTAAATGTAAATTTAAGTGTAGTTCCCTCTCAAGGTCAGCATCATACCATAATCAAATTTATCCCTGCTGCTGCTGAACTGGACAGGGAGAGGCAAACTTAGCAGTGTACGCCCCCTTGTGTTGGAGTCAGTTCTAAGAGAGAAAGGTGTGAGTCTTACATCTAAACTAACAGGGCAGGGGGGGGGAAAAAAGAAAGAAACCCACAAAGGCAAAGGCTTAGCTATGGTGATATTGAAAAGCAGCTCCTGGAGCACTTTGATTGGCTGGGTCAGCAGATATGAAAAGCTCCTTATGTCTGGGGCAAGCCTTAAGTTAATTGTGAACTGCTTATCTTATCTAGAAAACATAATTGCAGATCATGAATAGTTTCCTTTTGTGCCTGCTTGGATTATAAAAGGAAGGGAAGGTTATCTGTGCATAATAACTCCTGGCTACTGTCACACATTCAGCACTCTGTAGGCACGTAGGATGGGTGAGAAATGGTGGTGTTTGGTGGTGATCCAGCAGAAAACATTGTGCACTGTAGGTAATGCTTTGAAATCAATATTACCCAGCAAGCAAGTGAAGCACTGCGTGCATGCTTAGGTGAAAAATGTCTCCTTGCAGATTTCATGCTTCAGTTATGTTCTCTGCATTCAGAGCATGAGGATGCTGTTCTACTGACGGTAATGAAGGGAGGGTGGGGAGAAGCTCAGGGCTTGACTGAAATCATATCACTAATTCTGAAAAGCAGAGGCTGTAGTTTATGAGCTCTAAAATTAATTAACAGAGAGGAAGCCTTGAATCCCTGGGCCTACATCATGTCAAAGCAGGACAGTGAAACGCCAGCAAAATAAATAAATAAATGTACTCGGTTAAAATGTGAACAGGACTCTGTGGTCAAGCGCAGGTGTTTTCTGCCACACAGTCTGTTTTTATTGCAGCTGAGTGTGATCCATCAGGACAGTGCAGGTTCAAACTGTTTTCCCAGTGTCACATTTTCATATCACAACCAAAGAATTTTCCCCACCAAATGGGAAACGATCAATGACTCTCATCACATTTGAATTCAAATTCAATTTCCAACCAGTGCACGAATATGTTATCACCATTTTCCTAATGAGCCTTTCCCACTTTGGACCAGTGAGGAGAGCACAGACGAGAACGCGAACGCACGCACAGAAACCTCTCATGTGAAATAACTGCAGCTGTTCTCGTTTTGGCACATAACTAACTGTTTGTACGTGCAGACCCTCATCGCTCATAGTAAGAAGCTGATTAAGAAAATGGGTATAGATTCATTGCTCCACCTTTGTTGTTGTTGATAGCGTACCTCTTAATCTGACATAGCAGCCAATTTTTCTTGATTTTAAAGTCTTTAGGGAGTGGCATACATTGTAAAGACTTGTATGGCCTGCCTGCTAAAACAGTAAAGCTGAGTCAGCTCCCATAATAGTTATGACAGAATTATTGCAAGTAATGGTGGAAAGTCTGAATTTTTAATGACATAGCCAAAGAAACTGTAAGTCAAATAGATTAAAGTTGTAATAAGGTCAAAATATCTCCATGGCTTCTGTTGGGACCTACCTGAGGATTATATAACAGCATTAGTATAGTTGTGAATTAGTGGTGATAATGGATCACAGTTAAGCTTTTGAGGAGGACAGCCTTACTGCTGAAGACTCCTATAGAGGCTGCTGTTGTATGGTGAGGTGTAAAGTCAGTGAGCACTTCCATTTATTATCTCCCAATCACACGTCTCCCTTTGGCATAGAGAACCAAGAGAGCAGCTGCAGGTTGCTGGAGCAGTACTGTACTGTCCAGTGCAGCAGGTTTTGACCCTTAATTAACAAGCCTTAATTAACAGGCTGGAAATCCGGTATATGTGGACTTCAGACTGGAATGTGCAAGGGTGCTGCACATTTTATGAGTAAGTGCTGCCCAACAAGGCAGCTTGAAACGTCAGAGGAGTCAACTTGCTTCATGTGGGGAAACAGCGGGATCTTTCAGCTGGCATGATGACAGCATGGAAAATAAGGAGCACCTGGTCAGCCTGCGCAGCTGCTCACGAGAGGGCCTGAGGGAGAGAATCCAAATACTACCCAAGTGACTGAATGCATGTACAGGGTGTGTGTGTGTGTGTGTGCGTGCGTGTGCTCACTGACAGCAAAAACTGAGTCAGTGTCTGACTGTGCAAGACTGAGAAAATCCACCCATGCCTTTTTTTCCCTTTTATAAACCATTCAGCTCAGAACCATGTAACTCACATGCGCCAATCATTTTTAAGAATGGTCTACACTTGTAAGCAGATATGAAATTAGGTTTTTCTTTTTTGTCATCTGCACCTGGACACAGCTTGGTAGAAAAATCTATCAGAAACATGACCCTTTAATCTGAACTTAACCTTATCCTGACCACAGCTCCAATCTAAAAAAAAATCAGTGATTCATGTCAAAGGGGGCTTGCAAATCTTAGCCAGATCCCGACAATGTGACAGTTTGGGCAGATTTATGTCCGCACAACATGTGCAGCACTAATTAACACACACTTTTGGATTGCAGTCGCCCCCCCGCCTCCCCCTTTAAGCTTTGTAAAAAAAAGTGAGCATCGGCCACTATGTCCTCACATTTCACGAATGTCCTCCCATCCCAAGGTCTAAAACTCAAACCGGTCCCCACAAAGATAGACGTACGAGCTCACAAGCACACGCAAGCACAGAGGACCGCAGTGCACGCAAATGTGATTGGTAGAAATAAAAAAAAAAGGCTTTGCGATATATTAGTGTGTGTAATGTGGGACAGAGCGGCAGGCGTCTCTGAAAACAGCAAAGGAAAAAAAGTAGAATCATGTAATATTTATGGATCCGGAGTTGTGCGGGTACCTCGGGTAAACGAAGGCGATTGACGCGCGCGTTGAACCAGCCGCATGTGATTTCCAGCCTCAGTCATTTTGGCAGCGCGATGCGAGAGAGACACAGAGAGAGAGAGAGACAGACAGACGCGGAGCTGTGAAAGCGGACCTTCTGCCAGAGATGTCGACGGAGAGGAATCCCTAAAACCACCGCTGCCCAGGAAATATGGACAAATCTGGTTCGGTGTGCGAGTGCGGGCTGTTTTCTGTCGGGTTTTGCATATTGCTACAGTGTAGTGGACCAGGATACAGTGTGGGCGATGCTGCCACAAGGGATACGTTGTGATTTCGCAGAGATGTTTTAGCAACCGATGCATAAATTTAAATAAGAAGAAGAAGAAAGAGAAAAAAAATCACATGATTGATTGATTGATTGGAGTCCAAGGGAATCTAATAGGACATCACCACCTGTTACTAGAAACCAGGTAAGCCTCACATACCTTTTTGTCGCTTTTACATTCATAGTCCATGACGAGCATTGGTACTTAATTATAATGTCCAGCATCTCTGAAATGAAGCATTAACCCTCGCGCAATGTACTTTTTCTTTGGAGATGTTATTTGCTTTAATGGTGCGCTGAGATTTATCTGTCAGTCACCTATGGTGTGATGGATAATAAACCGTGGCATCCACGAATAGTTACGTTTGTGTGATGCAGTTAGCGGAACTTGCGATGGGCCTCGTGATGAATCAGTTTCCTTAACAGATGACATGCGTGCGATATATGGGCTTGTAGAAACCTTTAACATTGACTCGGTGCAGGTACACAGACAGCACCCGCAGTTCCTCCAGCCAGTGCAGTGGCAGCAGACCTCCATAGTGCTATTCAGCTGCGTTAAAGTAGTCTCTTTGCACTGGATGCCAGTAATCGACAACATTCCCACTTTTTAAAAAAAGGCCATTTTTACAGCACAAACGTCACTCAACTATTCAAAAAGCCTTCACCATCCCTGCGTCTTCTTTCTCGAGCCTTCCCAGCTTCTGCTTCTTACAGAAAGCATCAAAGCAAACGTCCATCTGTGGTAAACCTGAGGAGTATTTCAGCCTCCTGCTGCTGCTGCTGCTGCTGCTGGCCCTGTGTGCTTTATCAGCCTCGCAGAAAACTCTTGAATCCCCGAGTGGTTCACAAAATTTACGATGCCTCTCTCGCTATAAGCTGGTGTGGCAGGGTGCTTACAAGGAAGGCTTGCTTTTAATCCATTATAGGCTGACAGACAGTCAGTGCAGTGTGTATCTATGGAGCTCACTGAGATGTAGAAATCAGGCTTCACCTCAGTGCTTTCAGGCTTGTAGCCTCAGCGTGTCCAGCTCGCTGCTCGTACAGGCGATTGAGCTGAGCTGCCCCATTCCCCGGTCATAGGTCAGGTGCAATCGGTTTGATATACTGTGGGTCTCACTTCCTACGGAGGGGACACACACATTGACATGTCATTGATTATTTTATGTCCTAGCACATGCTTCCCTCTGCCCCCTGTTTGTGCTGATGTTCTAAATCAAAGAGGTGTTGGGTCAAGGTGGTAGAGGTACACTGTCAGGAAATCAGGCCTGAGTGAACCACTGTCAGTCCATATGTCAGGTGGAAGATAGCCAGGGACAGCTTGTTTGAATCCTCCTGCTGTGTTGCTCTCCGGATATGCTGCTAACTGGGGACTAGACACTGAGTTGTACCCAACAAAATCATGATCTAAAACCTTCACACATACACACACACTGTTGATTGATTTGGAAACAATGTCTGCACCGCACAACCAAGTGTTCCTCCACACACTAATCAATAATCTGCTGTTCCTCCTGCAGCTGTATCCCACTGGGTCATTTTAAAAAAACGGGACTAGTTAAACGTCTTGAAATACACAAGTGGGAGAAGCCGTTCTAAAGCATCACTGGAAGCAGGGAATGTACACATTGCCATTAATTATGTATGTTAACACATTCGAAGTGCTGTTACACTCCCCCAGCATTACCCAGCAGCTTGATACGTAATAAGAGTTACTCTGCATATTCAAGGGTTCCACTTTTGGTACTCCAAGCAAGGCAGAAGTTCATTTTTTTAAAAGGCCACATGGCTTTATTCAGTGACCTATTTTGATCATAAAAATGAGTGCCGGGCTGAAAACATAACACAAATTTCTTGACAACGGTGGCAGAGGAAACTCAAAAAGTGGCAGCAAGGGTAAGGAAAATAAAAGGTGAAAATGAAAACATTTAAAGGAAGCATTTAGGTCCTTCTGACATTTTTCCTCCAGCAGTTGTTGTATCTGAAAGGCATTTGAAAAGGCCGGACATCTTCATTACAATCCAGCCCTAGAGCCCACAAAGCGGAGAGGAAAAATGTATCACACCTGATGTGTCTGTGGGGCTTTTAAAGCAACTGTTTGTCCAGCCATCCATACAAACTGCTCCAGATGTTGAATTCACAGAGGAGGAGCCATATGCTTTTATTTGCAGCGTGATGTATGAGCAGCGCAAATAAAAAGAGAACTGTATATATTTCTCTCAGAGGGAGCGCGCGGGGAAAATATATTAGTGGTCCGTGCCACAAAGTCACTGTCATGCAACAGGAAAACCATTAGTCTGGCTTAGCGGAGACTGATGGCTAATGAAGTAAATGTGCACCAAACTCTTCGTGGCAGGGAAGACAGAAGACACAACTCTCATTTATATGCACCTCATATACCAGCCCATCTGATTTAGAGGTTTGAGACTGCAATGTAGACTTAACTCACTGAAAGCTACACCTACATGATAACTGCTTTGAGAAAACCAATAAGAGCTTATAATACCAATAATGATTAAATGAGACAAGATTGCTGGAAGTAACAAAACCCGGTGTAGTGAATCTTCATACCGGCGCGAGTGGATTTCTGTTGAGGGTGAGCAGTGTTTCCTTTGTGCTTTACAACCTGTAAGGAGCCCAGGCCGGACAATTTTAGGTCACATTTGATTAATGTGGAGAATCTGCTTGTTCATTAAGCACTGCTACTCTGACAGCACTCCAGAGTCGCAAATCAGCCTCGGCGGAAGCAGGTCCTGTGCACTGCAAACTGCGGTGTTGTGTTTCCTTGTGAATGATTTGCAGTTCATTCAACATGTGAATAGTAAAACAGGGCAAACATAGTAAAACAACCCTCAGCTGCACAATTTTTACTTACAGTTGCGGAACAACTTTATGGGCTCAACTTGAACAACTGTGGATCGGTGCGCACCGCAAATTTATGTCTGTCTGAAGCAGCTAGTCAGCCAAAGTTATTTTATTTAAGCCATGAAAAACCGTGGCGTCCACTCTTGCAGGAATAACTTCAAGAGCTTCAACAGCTGTAAATTATAAAATAAAGATACATGTATTACTGGAGTACTTGATATCAAAGAGGAAAATCTGGGATTGTTCTCGAGCACCTCCTTCCACAAAGAGCAGAAAAGGAAGCACATATAGGTTTTCTAAAATTAGATAATAAGCAGCCTGGAAGCCTGGCTGGTCCTTGGGACCTACTGATTGAAGATGCCTCAGCAGAGACCTCAAGGTTAGATCACTGCACTCCAGCAAAGGCGCCATCATGCTTGAGCTTTATAGATCTCTCAACAGTAGGGAGACATCACCAAATGATGGGGCCTACTTAAAAAAATCCTTCTCAAGCTTTAATACAGCTTCTCAAATCTGAGGATTTACTGTTTTCTTCTTGTTTTTTAAATCACATTGACTTTAATGCATTTTTGAAGATTTCACTCTGATGAGCGTTTTAAACTATTTCTCCATATTATATAGAATTAAAAGTCTATGCATTATAAATAATGCATAGGGAAATTTTATGAGTGGTTTTCTGGTAAATATGTTGCAGATCAAATGACCACAGAGGAATCATTTATATCTCCGAGGCTTTTTTCTGTATTAATTCATATAAAAATCTTCCAGAGAGAAGATTTACCCATGCACAACATACATATGCGCTCATCAATCCCCCTTCCCTATCCCAAGATAGTAATTTTCACATCACACATTATGAGTTTATAAATAATTTGTCCAAACGTTTGAGAGATGGCTCTATACTTTTCTACTTTATATTTAGTAAGTGAACAGCTGCGTCCCTCGACTGTGTAGCATCATTTTTGCGTGGCCCAGCCTTCAGCAATATGCTGAGCTTTTTAATCCTTTCATGTACTCAACACACAGCATGGTGCCATTTCCAGGCCCCAAAGTCCTCCCCTGTGAGGCACTTCAGGCTCCATTGGTTAAAATCTAAAAATGCACACTGTCTATATATTTAGGATCTGTTCATAATTAGGAGAATGATTTCTATTATTCAGTGTGGTATAAAGGCTGTGGCTTTCAGTTGATGAACCCAATTAAGACCCTTGTGTACGATATCATGCTTGAATTGCCCAGCCTATTTATCCTTAGGCATTGCATCATAATGTCACGTGTAATATATATATATAAAAAATGCAATTCAATTAAAGAACCTGTCAGCAGCAAACATGCTGCGGGATCGGTTTAGCTTAGCGTTTGTTATCCATCGTGTGCCTATTTCTGCTCCCAGATATCCAGCGGTGTAATAGGGAACCAGTTTGTGAGATGATTCTCGCTGATTTAAGTTGGCACCTACCTGATATCTGGTGGTTCCCTGCTGCCAAAAAACATAAATCATAGTCAGGAAGGTCATGAGCTCAGTCTATAAATGTGTCTATCACTAATTTACTCCTCTGCCTATCATTCACGAGCATCTGGCAAGAAGAGTGCCGGTGGCTGTAACTGGAGATCTCAGGTATTGACTTACGAGGTAATAAAATACTTTTTTTTTTTTTTTGACAAATACGCTAAAAGAACTGAAAACGTGGTGAGATGCTCTTTACATCTCGCCCCAGTGATCGATCTCAAACATAATCAGAGAAAAAAGAAAGAAGTGTAGCACCTCTAGCGTTACACTAAAACAGGCCCCGTTGAATACAAGATGTACTCTGTAAATACGCAACTGTTCAAACAGCTGCCTCTTGACACGAGCCCGTTCACTGCTGGAGTAAGGCTGAGGGGTGAGCTTATTAGCGTCAGCAGCAGACAAGCCAGCACAAAACAGTTTTAGCGCAACTGTTAGTGTCAAAACTAAATAATCAGTCAGGAGAGAATTATTCTGGCTTCAGAGTTTGTGGCCATTTGTTGTTACTGCTTCGAGCTGCCTGCTGTTATTTAGAAAGTAACAGCCAATTCGCAGGTTATCAAAATTCATAAATTTTAGCTTCTCAAATGTAATTGTTGCTGCTTTTTTTGCTCTTCTTTAGTAGAAAATTGAATTTATTTGAGTGATGGATCATCGATCCCAGAAACTTCAGTGCTTACTTTGTGTGCAGAATTTTTGTGCTTTATAAGAAAATTATAGCAATAAAGCCAAATTCTTTGTCTGCTGCTCATTTTTTATGAAGAATATAGCAGATCACTGCACTGGCTCTTAAAACTTTACTCCATACTTACGTAGATAAAACACCCCCCCTACAGCTATAGCTACTTTGGCTATAGCTGCCGGATTCTTCTCAAAAGAAAAATGAGGAGTAGTTAAGGCAGACAAAAATAAAAATATTTGGTGGTTATAAGGAGTCTGAACCGACTCTTTGCAAAGTGATTTAAATCCAAAAAATATCTGATATTTTCAATATAAAGATAATTGTCTTTTTGTTTGTGTTGCTGGAGTTGATTAGCCTAGCTGATAGCAGCAGACCGATACTGCACACGGACATTAGCCATTTGCTGATCTGCTGGTATCTGCATTTATAACAGATATAACACCGATATAACATCAAGAAGAGACAAGAGAAATGCCTACTTGACTCTCTTCAGTTTCGATTGTTTTCCGTTACAATTAAGTACCACCAAATGTGCATCGGGTTGTTATAGCAATACGAGCAAAAGTCCCGTTGAGTCACTGTATGCTGCTCAAATACCACACAACAATAGAGGACGCGGAGGCGATGGTATACCTGTGTATAGCATTTTGTCAGACTTGGTTACTTATGATTTGTGTGCAGCCATTTCCCTCATTGCCAGGTTTCAAAAATGGCGGTTTTAAGGAGTCACCCTCATGATTCATCGAGTGATGTTATTGACCTGCTGATCGGTGGACTGCAGTCTGTTGACGTCACATTTTTGGATCGACTCATGTCACTTGATTGAGCCGAGCCGAGCCGAGAATGTTCCAGTGTAAAAAGACGATATGTTATCACTGTTAATGTTGCATAGTTTGCCCAACAGACTGCACTCTGTAACTTCCCTTTTGGCAACACGTGTTTGGAACGCCACAGTCACAACAACCAGCTGATCCGAGCAGTCGTAAGCGTAAAGGAGTCATTAAATAACCACATGCAACAAGTTCTAGGAAAACTGTTTACGTTTGGTGAATCTGAAATAAATATTAATCTGGTAGTATATCAAAATATTGATGCTTTCCAGATTAAGTCAGTTTTTACCTCTGTAGCGCCCCCTTAACCTCGGATTTACTACTCAGAAAGCCAGAGCCGCCCCACTAACCACGAGCCAAAAATTCAAGATGGCGGCAGTGAACCTAAACAGTAATAAAACTATAAAACTTGTAGTGTAGTGAATTTGTTACTTGCTATATATTCCAGGCACAGAGCACTGGCGAGACTGAACCTGAATATTATGCTGTATTGCTGGTGGTAATGACCTTGCTACCTTGCTAAAAAGGAAGACAAATCATGTTTTTCTTTGCTTTTTTGACTTTCCTGCTGGAAGGCACTAACTTGGGATTGATGTCATCTGCATATTCCAACATCCGACTTCTAAGATAACTGTAATATACTGAATATCGGTATCAGTATCTGTCTTAAAAATCCTATACAAACTGTCTTTTAAGAATTCATGTCTGTACTAATAAACAATTATGGTCACAGATGAGAAATAATTGTTGGAAGATGATGATGTAAATTTCATTGCAAAGCAGCTAAATGTAATTCATACTTTCCCCACATTGTCTTTGGCTTTAAAGTTTATAGGCTGGATTCAGAAGGTAAACATATTCAACATTAGATGAAGCTGAAAGCTCATAGCAGAAATGTCATTGTTTTCTCACGTGAACTGGCAGATGCTGTGAAATTTCATCAGCACAATGCCATTGCTGTTGAGTGGAACTGCCTCTGAGACGCCATAATATTTGAGTAACATAATACCTCCCATCATCACTCTCCAAATTAAAAAGCTGCACTCTCAGGCACCATATGTTCCAGGTTGCAAAACAAATGAACATACAGTAAGTGAAACCCATCTCAATTTTCAAGAGGCAAAGCTGCGTTTGGCGGAGCACTCTGCAGACAGCTGCTCCACCTACGCACAAACGGCCATTTATCATCGTGTATGGGCCACAGCTGTCCTCAGGTCTAAGAGATGGAGATGTCATGTTACAATCTTCACACCATCTAGCCAATCTCACTCTGCTCTCTTGCTGTGTTTTCAGCCATTGTGTCAAACACAAGAGCGTTATTTGAAAAACATTGCTCGGCAAATTGGTAAGACTGAAAATATCTGATGGCGTGGTTGTGAAAGGAGTTTTGCTGACTCGACTTAAAAGGCACAAAAGGTTCGGCCTATTTCATCTTTGGAGATGCGCTGGCATCTGACAGGATATACAGGAGGGCACCTGTGAAGACAAAGTGCTCATATAAGAGCTGCAGACACATTTTTCAGCTGACCATGTGAAGGCATTCATTTTTAAAGCAGGCCTGCAAGTGATGTCAGGATTTTTCTTACATCGGTTACACACAGCCGGCCTGACTCTGACATTGACAGTGTGGAGAGCATGTGGAGGCAAAAGCTTCAGAAAGTTCAGCTTTAAAGTTAGAAACAGTGCTTAGCACAATCACCAAATCAGTGAAACGAATGTAGAAAAAAAAAAAGATGTCATGGGTGAAAATATTTATTCTTCTGTAATAATAACCATAAATAAAGATAACAGTTCATGTCATAGATGCTAAAATCTAACTGAATACAACATTTATTACTGTTTTCTTACCGTGTCTTCCACTAATCCTTTCAATTTACTGTGTTGGGAAATTTCTAAAATTGGCAGATTTCACATATTTAAGCTGATTTTATCTTAATAAACATTCATTCATATTTACAAATTATCAAATTATTTTTGGAAAATACAGAGCAAAAAAAAGCACAAAAAATCATAAAGTTATGGAATTTAAAAAACTAATCAAAGTTGGTAAAGATACATTTTTCTTATAAACTAGTCGCGGTGCTATAATGCAAATTCTATGCCATACAGTTCACGCTACACTGTAAAGAACAGCTTTAGACTACAATGGGATGCCAGTTTATTAAGAACAGCTTGTTAAAGCAAATGCACCGCAGTTTTGAATCAGCTACAACGTTACTGGACGTGAATCTTACCTCCTTATTTTTGCTAACCTTAGCATGAGTTTTCATCAGATCAGTGCTTTATCCACTGATTCATGTCCATGTACATTAATTGAAGATTTCCCACCTTTAAAAACAGGAAAGGTATAAATAAAAAAGGAAAGGTATAATAAATAAAAAACATGGATTAAATCATGAAGAAAAAAATCATTGTATAATTTAAAATAACCAATGAAAGGTCCAAAATTGATTGCCACCTTTTTCAAAGCTCCACTTTTTTGGTTGCCAGGGTAACTATGAAGACCACACAACATACATGTTTCAGGCTGGAAACATGCTTCCCGTTGAAAGACTCAAAGCCACGCTGACTGTGTTACAAACACAGGCTAATTCGGGCCCATGTACACAAACAAATGGATTGTTTTGCTATAAATTGAGGTTGAACACTGAATATTTGAATAAAAATCTACCTCCCTTATAGTTAGTTAGTGAAGTATTAATTATGCAGGACGTCCCACTGAGATGAAGACCTCTTTTGCAAGAGACCTCAGAACAGATTACACAAAACCTCTGCAGTAATATCATCCAATAAAGACAAAGACACACACACACAAATGTATGAAAATACAAGCTAGTAAAGCTTTACAGCCACCCAGAGAAATGAGTGTCTTCATAGCTTCAAGCTGTGTTGCAGCTCATTTCAGCGTTAAGGTGCTTAATACTGGAAACCAGTCTTCACCAGTTCAGAGTTTGTGTGAGGTCTTTTCCTCTCTGCTGGGAGAGGTTAAATCAACACCTTTCTGAATCACATTCAACAGAAAATGATCATTGAAACTGTCATTGTGAGCTTTATAACACTGCCTTAGCTGGTATTTAATCTATCTTAGGTGTATTGATTGCTGGGTGTTGGAAACACTTTCTAAGGGAAACAAATGCTCGCTTATTTTCTAAAGACCAAGCGAGGAGATATTGGCGAGTCATTAGCTAATAATTAGATCATAATGATCCGCTACTTATTTTAATTATCAGCTACTGTTTTCACACTGCCTTAGATAAAAAAAGCATCTTGCTCAGTAGACACTCAGTAAATGATGGTTACTTCAGGATTACTTTGTGTTTACCTGATGTTTGTGTGTCCACTCATGTAAAGAAAAACATTGTCACATCATCACAATTAAAGCTTTACCTGACAAGCAAGAACACATTTAATTCAATATAGTAAGGAAAGTGTGTAGAGAAGTTATAGTAAAAAAGCATAAACAGACATTATTCATTTTAAAGAGTTCACCATTCACCATTACCGAATTTCCCAGAGGAACCCACCCGAGGGATTAATAAAGTTTTATCTTATCTTATCATTCATGTGACACATTAGAAAGAAAGTTTAAAAGAAACTGACTAAAAGAGCCACGCTGCACCCACTGGAGCTGCTCAGCCATTGAAACCCAGGCCACGAAGCTCCCAGTGCACTGTTTTTGTGCTGCTTTTAATGCCAGAGGAGGTTTTGGGGAAACATTCCGCACATGTACGTAAGGACTGAGCAACCCCGCTCTGTAACATTAGTGCTGAGGTGCTTTCCTAAACTCTTCCACTTTGTAATAAAACCTGTTAAAGTTGATAGCTGACCATCTAGGAGGGAAGAAGATTTCACCGACTCATTTGTTGCACTGGTGGCGTCCCACGCTGCCACGCTTGAAGATGTTGAGCCTTTATGATCCGTTCTTTCACAGACTTAAGTAAGAGGTGAGGCCCAATACTTCTGTCCAAACAGAGTAAATCAGCAGCTGAAGATCTGTTGAAACTGATCCAAAATCAAATAAAGCATAATGATATCACACAGCTATATTGAGTTCTTGTACTGATTTAGAAATAGTATTTTAGTCTTTTCTGAAAATTTCTTCTGTTTTCGATTCAGCCCATGTTCCTTAAAGGTGCTCGCGCTCTTGTTCTCTTCTCTGTTCTCCAGTGATTAACAAACATTTGCAAGTTTCTCTAAATCTACTTTTACAGTATAATCAGAAGTCGGTGATTTATGCATGAAATGTGGCCTCAAATGCATATACTGTGAGTTCTTTTTAATCGCGCGGAACAATGATCAAAGTAGCAACGCCGCAACTCAACAAAAGGGTGGCAATGGGCCAAAAATACATACTAACGAGGAGGGTTTCTCAAGGATGAGCAACTGGAAGTTAATAAATGTGTTGAGACAGTCATGTGTGCTGAGCATACGAAAAACACAAGAAAGGGGAAGAATATGAGTTAATTGCATTTGCGTTCGCGAGTCGACAGTGGGATCTTTGAGAGCATCCTTCATCTTAGACTGAGAAACGAGATTCACAGTTGTGAGTTTGTGTTTGGATCTCTGCTTTTTTTTTTTTAACCAGGTGGTTATTGAAAAAAAAAAGCTGTGAATTTGCTTCTGATTCAACATCCCACATAAACGCATTTGCAGTGAAAACACACTTGTCTGTATTAAGATTACATCTTTTCAGCCGTAGCCAGAAGCATGTAATCAACAGTCAGCCTTGTTTCATAGTATTACTTGAAGACTTGCATTTTCTTTTCTTTTGTTTGTTTGTTTCAGCTCTCAAGTGGTTCTAGGATCAGGATGATACCATAGCCACATCCTCCTCCTTTTACTGCAGCACGACCATCGATAAGGGACCTCGGGGAGAGAAACCTCACTTCACGATAGCCTCTTTTTGCTCTCCAGCACCGGCTCCTCCGGGAATAATCCTGCAGCACTTACAGAGTAGCAGGAGAAGTGACAGCATTGCTCCCCCACCACCCAAGTCTGACAGCCATGATCCGGGAAGGCCCTCTGCTACGGCTCAGATCGGGGATCAACTCACTGCTCGATGGCTAGGGCTGAACGCACAAAGAGCTGGGGGCCTTTCTGCTGAGGTAAGTCTCCGACTCCCTCTGCAGCACAGGTTCTATAATTCAAGTATGAGCCATTTTTGCTCTGCGCTCGTTTTGTCGAGTCAAGTGGCAGTCGTGTATGATTATCACTGAGTGGAACCGGTTTATGTAAATGCGGCTTTCTCACAACATTACTCAAAGACTACTTGCGTCTGTATGGAAGAAGTCAGATAATTTAAAAAGCGTGCATGTTATTTTCGGCAGAGGCGCACTTTTACTTTTTAAACACATGATCTGTAGTAGTTTTGTAGTAGCACTTTCCACATTCTTCTGCCTCCACTAGTAACATGGTTCATTTCTGGGAGCGCTGGATTCAATATTGAAACATTTATTAGGATACCTGGGCGCTCACCTTTGTAATAAATTATTCATTAACCCTTAATGGTCTCCGGTTGTCTCCTGACATTGCTCAGTGGGGATTTTTTTTTTTTGTTCTTGGCGCTAAGAAGAGGCACGTTTCGATGAAAAAAAAATTCTCTCCTTTGTCTGTGTTCTGTATGAGACTATAATGAGAATAGGCATCCCGCTAACAATGCTAGTTTAAATCAGCTCTGTGGTTTTGCTGCAGCAGGACGGTTGTGTCTTTAAGCATTTGTCTCCACCGACTAACTCAGTCTTGTTTTTCTCCATTGCAGTATCCCTCACTGCATAGTAGCACATGGATTTCAAGACTTCAAATGAAGAGGTTGGTAGAATTTAATCAATGTAACAATTGAGCAAGATTATAGGAAGCGCCGAGGCATTTTCAGGCACTTGGAAACAGTGTTAAAGCATGCAAGGTATCTGAGAGCCTGTGGCTACAACAGCATTGGGGCACATACAGTGCAGTTTGTGTCTGTGCAGTCTCACTGGGCCCCCTTTTTCCCCCTTTTAATTTGTCAACTGTACCCCTCCACCCCCCACAGAAAAACAAGTAAAGCTACACAACAAAACACACTCCTTAATGTCTTTTAGCTTTCACTTTATGAGCTCACCTTATCTGACATCCTGAGCAACAAGGGAAGGTTGTAATGATGGATCTGCAGCTGATTTACTCTCTGATAGCAGAGACCATAGCCGCTTCGTTTATTACCCAGCTATCATAAATTAGCGAGGCTAGCCATGTAACATGCCGGCACAAAGGCACACCGAAACACTCTGTGCTTTTCATCATGCTAACTTCTGCTTACTTGCATCCTCTCTCCTTCCCTGACCTGGAAAATGCGCAGAGAGGGGGGGCTTCTGGATGAGTAAGAGTGAGGAAACACAGGTGTACCCTGTGCTGAAGTCTTTTATATGCCGGAATGATGTATACATGCTGCAAGTTTTTTCTTGCAGCACCTATGACAGAACAAAGTTGCAGTTGTGATGCAACACAATACATACTCATGGGAGGGTGCTCAATCTTGACAGTTCAGAAAATACAGGCTGATTACTTACTAAATGTGTTGGCGTCACAGAGTCGCTTGCTTATTTACCAATGGATGAATGAGGAAATGTAAAATATACAGATCATCGGCGCCACAGCGATCATATTTTTTAAATTTGCAATCTGACACTGCTGTATGGTGCATCATTGTGCAGATGGTGCTGCAAGTAAATAAATAGCTCAGAAATCATAACAACAACACAAAAAAACCCCCAAACACCCCAACAACACTGAATTAGAAGATTAAAAGGAATGTTCAATGACAACTAAATCATTAACAGTGATTCTGCTATTACAGAGCAGCCATGTTGATCAAAGTGTGCATCGAAGAAAATAAAGACCCCTTTTTGTTAAGCTACAGGCCTGTAAGAGAAGAGGTTCTGTGGACACTCGTACCAGCTGGGGTTGAGAGTTTTGCAGCACATCACAAGTAACTGATGCTGCTAAAGACTGACCCGAGGATTTCAGCTTCGCATCGCATCTCACAGCTGGGAGGAGCTGTGATGCGAGGCACGCGCTGTTGACAAGCTGGTTTTCAGTTTTTGCTCCTCGACTGTCTTTTCTCAAAATGCCACAAAGTTCAGCTCAGGTCATTTCCCACTGTCGCCAAAGTGATTGCTCGTACGGGGTCATATGATTGTTGGGTTTTTCCTCTGTATGTATTACTGTAAGGTCTGCCTTATAATATAAAGCACCTTGAGTCAACTGTTGTTGTGATTTGGCACTGTATAAATAAAATGGAATTGAATTGAAACATCAGAAAAATTCATTTTCCTTTTTTAAAATTTCATCTTGTTTGGCATTCGCTATGATGGCCCTTGATTAAAATAAGATTTCCTCGTAGTTTGCCACATGCACGCTAGCGAACTGCAGCTGATATTGGTTGGGTGTTTCGGGGGGTGGTGTGAATCATAGTGAATTATAAAATAGGATAAAAGATGAGTTTCATTATGTACAATACAAGCACTGCAGCGGGTCAAATAATGCTTAGTCACCTGAGATGCTGTCTGACCCGGCTAATATACAAACACTACTACCCTCATTTCGCTTGGCTAATGACTTTCACGCAGACACACATTACCTCAAATAATGCGAATTAATGGCTCCCTCATTTCATTTCTCACGCTGCAGCTGCAGGCGAGGGCTCAGCTCTTCACGTTCCTCATTACGGGTGAAAGATAATATGCTCCGCAAACTGACTTTGATTCAAGTTTGACCCGCAAATTTGAGAGATACTCTCGCTCTCTCTCTCCGTCTGAGAATAGCAGCCACGCAACCAGCCTGTCTTGTTAACTGATGAGTGGCGTATCCTGGGCGACAAGGATGCTGACACTGGTGGCTTTCTTCTATTAGCAGTCTTGTCAGGTGAAGGTGCTCCTTTTATGTAGACCTTTTTAAGTCAAGGACAGGACAGGCATCACAATTAGCTGGGGATGAGGAAGGATACGCAGAATGCAAATGTATGCAGATTAGCGTGTTTTAAACGGTTCACTGGAAACACACACGCCGCTCTCACACTTGCTCGTGGAAAGCAGGGAGATTCAAATGCAGAGACCGATTTGATTTGAGCCACTGAATTTCACAGCTTCTTAATTTGTCACCATTTGATATAATAATACAATGTGATGATATAATTTGGGTTTCTGTGTCTCAGTGTGGAGTTATAAAGCACACAGAGGGTACAAAAGTGTTATCGGGACTCACAGAACGCGGCTCATAAGCCATATATCAATTGTTTTCTGGTATATTTTGTTATCCAAAAGGGTTGTTTATTACTCAGAGCTGCTATTGTGGTTATTTGTTCCGACATTAGCCTTAACAAGAAGAGTAATTTAAAAAAAAGAAGAATAATAGACACCGAAACCCTGTTTCCTAATTTCCATGTTCATTCTGCAGCGAGTATTCTCAATGACATTTCATTTCATGGCCAGTTAATTTAGTCATGGTGGGATGATGAATGATTTTATCTCTCTGACTGTTCACAGACAAAGACTGGGATTTATTTGATGCAAGAAGGTAATGAGGAGCCGTTTAATATTCGACTACACTTGGCCAAAGATATTCTGACCATTCAAGAGCAAGATGTCATCTGTGTGTCAGGAGAGCCTTTCTATTCGAGCGTAAGTAACCCAGTCATAATTACAGACACTGAAATCGGTAACGTATACAGCAGCTCAGGGTAATGAAGGCTACAACACAAAAACGCTGAGAACACAGCTCAGTGTCAGTGTTAATGGAAAGCATACATGAGTGAATCTCTTCCTCATAAATCAAGTGTAGTCATTAAATAGTAATTCACCTACTGAGTTTAACATTTAGCTCTCACTTGTCATCACCTCTGACAACTTTTCCTTCACATTAATTATTTCACGGGTTTCTTGTGCAACAAAAAAAAAAAAATTCAGCTGAGACCCGAGTCCGTGACCTTTCCCAAAATGAAATTATTCATTCAATAACATCTTCCTGGATAAAAATCGTCAAATGACAAATGGAGGTTTGTGTCCTGTGAAACATCATTAATAATCAGCGAAAAGGACAAAGGCACCGATATGCAAATACAACTGTAGCGTATCAGTCCAGGTGTTGGTGCCCAAGTTCAGTTTAATATTTGGATTGAATATAACATTTCATTTAAGAAATCGCTGAGCAAGCGACACGCATGCATCTTCAGCAATAGAGTGTTTTGATTGTGGCGGATCATATTTAAAGTATTTAATGTAATACAAGAGTGACTGTCGAAAAATATAAAATACGCTCGCTGGTGACGTTAGTGTGTACAGCTTCACCTACATCAGAACTGCTTTAAATTTTCATGGCATTGATTGAACAAGGTGGTGAAGCATTGCCTCAGAGATTTTGGATCATATTGACACGACAGCGTCACACAGTTGCTGCGAGTTTGTTGGCTGCAAATCCACAATGTGATTCTCCTGTTCAGCACAACTCAGAGGACTGTTGGGGCTATTTGAGTACAGTGAACATATTGTCTGTCAGTCTGAGATCACTCGAGTTTTGTGACATGGTGCGTTATCCTGCTGGAAGCAGCCACCAGAAGATGGGTATGCTGTGGTCATAAAGGGATGGACGTGGTCTTCCTTGTGTCAGTATTCAGGTAGACTCTGGTGTTTAAAAACCCAGAAAATATCCCCCACACTATTACACCACCGCTAGCAGTCTGAAATGTTGACACAGGGCAGGAGGGATCCATGCTTTCATGACGTTTATGCCAGACTCTCTTCCTGTCGTCTGAATGTTGCAGCAGACCTTGAGACTCATTAGACCAGGCACTGTTTTCCAATCTTCTACCTGCTAAGAACATAAACTGTATCTTGTTTCCTTCTCCTTGTTGACAGGAGTATAACCTGGTGATGTCTTACGCTGCTGTAGTCCACGTCTTTGAGTGTTCTTGATAGTAACTAGCTGATATTTGCCTTCCCATCTGCTAGAACCAGTATGTCCATTCTCCTCAGACCTGGCATTTTCACCCAGCAAACTGCCGCTCACTGGATATTTTCTTTTCTGACCATTCTCTAAACCCTAGAGACAGCTGTGTGGGAAAGTCCCAGTAGATCAGCAGGTTCTGAAACATGTTTCTGAGCACAAACAACCCCACTATATCAAAACTACTTTAAAATCACCTAAACCACTCTTTTTCCCGGATTATGATGCTCATTTTGAACTTCAGCAGCTCGTCTTGAGCATTTCTGCATTTCAAAAGGCACTATGTTGCCGCCAAGTGATTGGCTGATTAGATATTTGCATTAACAAGGAGTTGCACTCGTGTACCTACTAAATTGGCCAGTAGGGCACTGTAAAAAAAAAAAAATCCATAAACTACATCTGAGAATAAAGCAAAAAGTACCAGAAGAAGGCAAATATTTGTAAAATACTCAAGTTTATGCTGAAATCAATAAACCACATTGCTGTTTTGTATTAAACAAGGTTGTGTTCATTTCAACTGCTAAAGAAAAACTCCAGGAGTTAGATGTTTTTTACTGACTCATTGGTCATCTTTGTCCACGTGGACTGACACCTGATAACAATTCCACATTTCCACACCCTGAAATTGTGTGCAGCAGTCTAAACTCTTCTTTCTACCTGCAGGAGAGGACTGTAACGATCAGGAGGCAGACGATTGGAGGGTTCGGTCTGAGCATCAAGGTAATTTAGATCCCAGCAGATTAGAGCCGCTTCTCCCAAGCTCCTTGAATTAAGTCTGAACAAGTGGTATTGATTATTTCCTTGTCAATGTGCAACAACTGTCTCAGCCAAGGATGTTGATCTCAAGAGTCTTGTTCTCCATTTGTGATACCTTCGTAATCCAATTCTTTTTGATTTCTCTCTTTAGGGTGGAGCAGAGCACAAAATCCCTGTTGTGATATCAAAAATATCAAAGGAGCAGAAAGGTAAAATGTCAGAGTTTTTTTTCCCCACTTCCTTTCATTTTTCCCCTCCTCTTGTTTGTTTGCGCTAAAGCGACTGTTCTCTTTCCAGCTGAACTGTCTGGGCTGCTTTTCATCGGAGACGGGATCCTTCAGGTAACATGCCGCATTAATGCGCATTTACACATCTCATCCCACACCGCAAGGTAACATGTTTCCTTGTTCTTTAATAATTCATGCGCCACATGTCCATAAAACTGCGTGGCGTAATTATGCATCCCTATAGGCTAATAAAGGTCTTTAATTTGTTGCATCTCTTTCAGCCAAAATAAATAAATAAATCGATTAAAGAAAATCTCCCACATGGCAACAGTTTTTGCCGCAGATGTCATAACAATTATTATGATAGCCCCATTAATCATTTTGAAGATAAAGCTACAGTGATATGATGCCAGCAGTATCATTTAGGCTAACCGTGTTATTGTTGTTTCCAGATAAATGGAATAAATGTCAGGAGCTATCGCCACGAGGAAGTGGTAAGCTGTCAGCTCATATCTCATAGTTTCTCACCACCGCAACAACTCTTTCAAAAGCTTATCTTGTCTCACTTCATGATTTGTATCTTTCTGACATGTAAAGCCAATTTTTTTTCTCTTTCATTCCTGCCTAAATTCATCTGTAAGCAATATGTGTGAGTAAGGAGCATAAAACTTGCACTCTGTAAATCCCTTATCTTGGATTTCCATTCTTAGCGAGGCTTTGGCACACCATGTTTCATCACAGCAAGCAATCAGCGAGAGAAACCTCACAGTTTACAGCTTCTGTAAAGAAGACAAAAATATATATATTCCCAAGGTTTGTTTGTTTTTATGCCTTCCAGGTCCAGGTTTTAAGAAATGCTGGTGAAGAAGTGACTCTCACGGTCTCTTTCTTAAAGAAGACTCCAGCCTTTTTGAAACTGCCCCTTTGTGAGGACTGTACATGTGAGAACCCTCTCATTCACCCCGGTATTAGGTCTAAGTACATAATCACTATTACCACTGTGGAAAATAATTGGCCAAGAGTATTTATAGCTGGTGGGGTTTTTTTTTTTTTTTCTTCCTGTCTAGAATTGGTCGCCCTGGAAACAATAAATTTGAGTCGACTTGAGAGAAATAAAGAAAAATCCGCCCAGCTCCCGCTCCATTTATTTTGGACTTCCTGTCTTGTTAAGCACTGAGTAAAGATGCTGCTTTGAGGAGTAAACCCATCTCAAGCTTCACAAAAGATTCTAAAGACTAAACTGAAGTAATTAACAAAATGGCGGGATTGATTGCTCTCATATGTCAGAGCTTTATTGTCAGACATGAAAGTGTTTCATGAAATCCTTTCATTTGCGTATATAGGGCAGGTTGACTGGCCATCCAGCCAGTCAACGGAATACAAATTGGCAAAGAGCTGGAGCCGACTTGAGCAGCAGAATAAAGTAACACGCTTTAGATGATGGCTGTGATTCATTGCGGCTAGAAACCTTGAAATAGACGGGGGTGTAGCTGTGGGTTTATTGTTGTTTTCCTGTGTGCTGCAGGCATCCCCAGCGACCAGAGTAGTGGGACCTCCTCTCCTCTGTGTGATAGTGGCCTGCACTTGAACTACCATCCTAACAACACGGTACTTTTTCATTATCCTTTCTGTTGATTGGCTGTTTCGGTGGCTGTCCTTTTGTAACTGCGCAGCAGCGTTCCCGATGCCAGAAAGTTGTTTCCATGCAACTGTCACTGCTTGCTGGTAGCTGGGATGTTCTATCTTTATCTTTTGAGGACGGCAAGTCACTTTTAATCTGCAGCTTGTGCTGTCTGTGCATCGGCAACAACCGTTAACTGCAGCCGGACTCGGGCTCTTTGACATGTGAAGAGGTTCAAATGTTGTTTTAACTTCAGTTTCACACTCCTGCAGGACACCTTGTCCTGCTCGTCTTGGCCCACGTCCCCAGGGCTTCGCTGGGAGAAGAGATGGGTGGACCTGCGCCTTATTCCTCTGCTACACTCACGCTTGTCACAGTATATCCCCGGTTCTGACGTTTCCAGGTGAGCTCTGGGACTTCGTGCTGAAGTGTCAGTTTCTTTCTTCTTAAGATGCTAGAGCAGAGATCTCTCACATTTTAAATGCTTGGGGACAGTCTATAAATAGACTGTGTAGAGTATCCTATTAAACACAGGGGGTTTTCACTCCGCACCATCAGTATTTAGCTGGGTTAACACTAACTAATGCCTCACTGGTGTCTCGTGGTTTGGTTGGGTTAGTGAGTAAAGCCAGATTTATGTTCCTCTCCTTGTATCAGTTTGGGCAACTCTTTGGATATGCAGAAAAAAAAGATTATGGTAACTGAACCAAAAAGCCAATAGTTCATTGCCTGACGCCTGTCTGAAACAGAAAAGCGACCTGATAGTGGCGTTTACCATGAAGCAAATAAAACAAATATATATTAACAGTGATACATACACTGTATTTGTAGTTCCAGTTCAAAACAGCTGTCTGATGGTGCTTTACAGTGTAAAGAGCCTACAGTATTAGAGCGAACTGCTACAATCATATAGTCTCCTGTAGGAGTTAGAACAGATCATCTACCCATTGGAAGGTTGGTGGATCGATCCCATGGCTGCTGTTAAAATACACCTTAAAATGCACTTGGGGAAGATACTGAACCCCAAGTTGACCCCGATGGTGTGCTTATGTGCACCCAAAGCTTGTATGCTTAGTAAAAAGTGCTCAGTTAGAGTAGAAATCATTACTCTGGTCCAATCACCTTCTTTGGGCCAATCAACCTCTACTCTATGTGGTTTAAATCTGTGTTCTCCATCATTCTTACAGGCTCTCATTTGTGCATCCGACCGCCTCCCCTTCTCCACCTCACCTGAGTCACTCAGAGCTCCATCCAAGCCTTTCTCTTCATCTTCACCCCCACCAGTGTCTAGACTGGAGGTCCACTCCTAAATCCTGTCACCAATTGGATCTCGTTCTCCCACACATCACAGAATAGATTCATTAATTTTGTCTTTCTCAATAAATATCTTTAATTCGCCCAAACGTTCTCTCCTTATTGAACTACTAGCAGACTTAACATGACACGTGTTTCTAAAAAGCTTTGTATAACACAGAGACTACCAACGGTGTAACATTAAATGACATTTTATAAGTATGAGCATCTTCACGGTCTGCTGCTCTTTATATTTACTCCTGCTGGTTCCCTTTAAAAAAACAACACAAAAAACTGTGAACACAAACCAGAAACAGAACATGGCATTCGATGCTATGTAGCTGCCAATAAATGCATTTAAACCTGTAATCTGGGCAGATCACATATGTAAATGTTCTGGTTCTAGCTCAATAACTGCATACTGCTGGATATGTTTTTGCATTCATTTTTCATATTGGAGGCATGGCTTTTGGTTTATATTAAAAAAAAGAAAGAAAGACATGAACAGCAGCTATTTCTTTGGAACTCTAACCTGATCGAGAAAGGGGGCGTTCACATTTAGTCTCTTCTATTTTGATATTTTCAGGTATTTCACAGCCTGTTCCAAAAGAAGTGCAGTATTGAAAAACATAAAAAGTGAGAAAGAAATAAAAATTCCCCCCCCCAAAATATTTTCATATTACACATGCGGATAGCCTGAACAAGCAAAGTAACTAATCAGTAAGCTTGCTCTTAGCTTACGTTGCTAAATTAATTAATCTTGGAAAAATGGACGCTCAGTTTTTCAGGATTCAAGTTATTAAACAGCAGCATTTTTCTCCACAGTCAGTTTTGCTTAGTTTGTTATCACAGGAGTCCCAGAGGACGTTTTCAGTGCTGGGATGTAATGTACTGTCTCTAATCCCCTATTTAAAATAAAAACAGAAACTAAATATTAATGTGTAAAATATTTGAAATCCTTCCCTGATCTTTAGCTCTTGTTTTTTCTTTTACTCTTTCAGGAAAAATGCTTTCCAGGTCATAGCAGTGGATGGTGTTTGCAGTGGAGTTATACAGTTTCCCACAGCAGAAGAATGCTTGGACTGGCTTCAGGCAATCGCAAGCAACATTTCCAGCCTCACCAAGCACAATGTGAGTAAGGAGCAATAACAGTTGTTAGCTCTCGTGGTCCCACATGTAAACCAGCAGGAAATTGGTTTGGGTGTTCATGCAACACGCTTGCAGTTTGTGGATTATCTAACAGTTCCTTTCTGAATGTCACAACATTAAGGGCGGCAGACACGTACTAATGGGCCTTCTCACTACAAATAAAGTTAAATTTTATTCCCGAGTGCTCGAAGTCACAATAACAGCAGCCTCGCTGTACTACACTTATTCCCTCCAGCTACCAGTATGCACTCATATTATCTATAATTCATCCAAAAATATTGCATTAAAATGAAACCACAAGGCAGCAAGAAACGGAGAAATGACTGCGTTGTATTCTTTTTCTTATTGTGAATGCAATTTTCCAAGCTCTACTTCAGCTCATGTGGAAAACCTGTTTATGTATTTTCAGATGAGTGGCCATGCTCAGCAGGGGTCTGAAATACCAATACTGCCAACAAGATCCATTGCTGCACATCATGGCTCATGTATTTAAAAAGAATCGATACATTTAACATTTTATATTTGGGTTTATTTTCATTCATTTCCATGTGGAAACTTCTGGTATTTTTTTAGGAATTACTATCTAGGTAGATAAAAACATGGCACAGGCTGAACAGCAGTTAAAATCAGGGATTTGTAATTATCATGTGTCCCCTGGCATGGCTGTGTGTGTGTGTGTGTGTGTGAGAGAGAGAGAGAGTCTTGGAGGGATAATGGAGTCCTGATTAATTAGAGTGGACGAAGTGAGGGACATACTAAACATAACACTGATGACTCACTGCCAGCGCAGTTTTAACAGTTGAGAATGTATTCCTGCTCTGGCCTGAGCACTTAGTGAAGTGTGTGAGTGAGCTGGTAACATACAGTAGATGGATGTGGATTGTGAAGATATCTGCTGTAAGAAGAGGCGTCTTATTGCATGACTTTAAAAATTTGGTTACTTATTTTCACTTTACTCATCAGAAAGTGATCTTACGGTTCATTTTGCAGTTTGTCACTTGTCTTTTCCCTTGGTGATGATTTCTTGTGATCATCAGTAACATCCTGATGTGACTGAGCAGTTCACATCAGGATGTGAATTGCATGTGAATGTGAATTCAGAGAATGTCCAGATGCCAGTGTAATATTTCATATTCGCTGTACATGTGGCTCAATGTGCATTAACGTGTGAGATTTTGTTTTTTAATGTGAAAAATCTGCACTGATTTGTTCATAAAGCATCACCAACTTCAGCTGGACTGCTGCTAGTGGCCTTGTGTCCTTGAGCGAGATTCGAAGCCCCAGATTGCCCTCGATGTTTCCGCTGGTGTGTGAGGTGGTGTGATAGCTTAAGTGCCTAGGAAAAAAAAGCGCTGTATGACTGTGTGCGCACGGCTAAATGTGGCTTTCAGTGTAAAAATGCCTTAAGTGGTCAGCAAGACTAGAAAGTGTTACACAAATACATGTCTATTCACCACTCACCGTGGTCACAAACTGTATTGTTGTTGTTTACACTGCATCGTCTACAACCTTTCACTATCGTAGGAGGGAGCAGATTGAGGAAAATACAATGAAATATTTCACACAACTAAATTTAAACTCCACATTAAAAATGTGATTATTAATGTGATTACAGTTCATGATGAGAGGATGATGACTAAAAGGCTGTCAGTGCAAGCTTTCCAGTTGATATCATAAATGTCAGCCTTGAAAATGGGGCTTTAAAAAAAACGTCAGAGGTTCCCGGTTTTCTATTGATTTACAAATCTGTTATCCATATCCAGTGTTGGTCAAGTTACTTAATAAAAGTAATCGAACATTTCACTCGCTTACATCATTGTCATGAGACACTCTCGCAAACAAAATCACGGTTTAGTAATGCAGTAACACAGCTTATAGGAAAATAACAGTAATCTAATTACCTTTTTTGCAAATGGTAACGTGCTACTTGTTACTGCCCATCTCTGTCCACATCTGAAAGATAAAGCTTTAAAGTCTGAATGGTAAAGCTAGTGAAATCGTAGTTAAGCTGCATTCTTTCTGAGGGCCAGCGGGAGGCGACTCATCTGATTACCAAAAAGAGAAGGTTGCAATAAGGCTACAAGAAAAGTAGCCCACTACTCACTGGATTTGTTACATTAGTAAACATTTTCCAGATGATTTTATGGTCCTAATTTTTAGTTTCAAAGCTTATTAAAAGTAGTGTTTGGTTTTTATTAAAATGTTCCTATTTTGAATGGTAAATTGAATGGTTCTTATAAAGTTATTTTCAACTCTATCTTTAGCACTCAAAGCGCTTTACACAACCTGTGCATTCACCCAATTATACAAGCACTTTTTTCCTACCTTCTGATCAGTAGATGACCTGCTCTACCATCTGAGCTACAGCCACCCCCATATCAACATCAAAGTAGGGCGTGCATATTGCCTTGGCCTTTAGAGCTTTCTGTAAGACAGACAAGTTCAACTTTTCTCGAACCTAATCAGGCAATTTTGTTGTCTAAACCCAATTAAACTGTATACACACTAATGAAGGCATGGACATTTCTGTTTGCTTGATTATTTCTTTATTGCAACAATGCTACTTGGGAATAAATGTTGAACATTTGTAAGAAAAATGCATTTGTGGGTTTGATCATCTGGTACCCAAGAACACCTTTGTCTAGTCCCCTATTCAAAAGGAGTCACTGCAGTGGGTAGCTCTGCATATTTTCAGTTGAATGCAGTACAATTTTAATTATTATGCTGCCAAATTTACAACAACAGTTGTCTCAAGATACTTTATATTGTAAGTTAAAGGCCCTCCAATGATACAGGGAAAACCCCAACAATCAAACACCCACCTTGAGCAAGCAGTGTGATGGTGAAAGCACTGTTTGATGCCCTTCCTGATGCAATCTGAAAGGAATTTGTGTCTGCACACAGCATCAAACCAGGGAGCCTTTTGGTTGTCAGGCACATGTGTAAATCACTAAGCTGTTGAGTGACTGCATTGAAAAAATATATAAAAATGATCCAAATAAAAAAAATGCCTTAAGGGAGAAATGAAGGCTAACTTCTCCTGCTAGTGCTTCGAAACTGTTGAACATAAAGCTTAAGGTGTTGTCATGGCAACCGCTTCCATGGATGTTTGGGGATCACAAATCTGTCCAAAATCTAAATCCAGATGCTGATGTTGAGATATTTTAGTCTGGAGCAAATCACCAAACCAACATGTCTGCATAGTGTAACTAATCACACAAATACTGTAAGTGTTATAGAGTATTACATAACTATTTAATTTGCGTCTTCCAGCTACATTGTGAGTCCAGATACACTTCACCCAGTCATGGACTGGATATTTTAGAATTTGCATAATGATAATTGTATTTATATTACATGCTAATGTGCTTTGTGGTTTCATCCTGTTGTTATTCCGCCACTATAAAAGTGATTACCCTTTAGAGACAAATAAAGGATTTTTGATTGGTTGATTGTGCTGCACATCAGCCACAAATTGTCCTACAGAGATTTTAAAAATGCCATAAAACCAACGAACTTATTTGTTGCTTTGCATTGTGAGCTCAAAGTAAATGTTAATAGAGTGATAGACTTAAGAACAAGAGAAAATCATGGAAATGAGACAGAGATATATTAAAATGAAGGCCCTAATGGAGGACAGGGGTCGTCCTTTGCTCGCTTACATTTCAGCTGCTCTGTTTATACTCAAACACTGAGGCATTCGTCACGAAAAAAGTGCCTCCAGTTCTCTGGGCGATGATGGAGGAGGAAATCCACTCAGCACTACACAAATGCCTATAAAGGCTCGGTGATGTTCAGGTCTGGTGACTGGAGAGGCCATCCTGGTGTTCATGAAACCACTCTTGAATTTATTTAGTGGCGCACTTTAAGGCATCATTTGAAGGAGTGTGGATACATTAGGAAAGGGAAGTTTTTTACTCCATTGCTTCTAACAACTCCCACTAGTCAGCTGCACAGCGAAGCAACAGATATCGTAGGCTGAACTCGTCCTGCCGCCTCCCTTCCAAATGTAATTGTGAATCAAATCAGAAGTAAGAATGACTTATGACTCATTTGTAATGACTCATATTTTTCTTGTTTACTGCTCCCCACACCAGGTTATGTCTTTGTGCCTTGACCTTGTGGTTTCTTCAGCACAGCTGTGCTTCAGGTTTTCCAGCTCTTTCCAGTATTTTCTGCTAAAACCTGGGCTCAGAGGTGCTGAATCAATTCTGAGGCAATTTTCAAAGCTGTAGCTCAGTGGCATTGAGCAGCTCCACTGTTAAGTGTCTGTCCACCCCTGTCAGTGAGCTGTTCACCTTTCATTATGCAGTTGCTTGGTTTACAGTGTGCTGTCATGAATTTTCAGACCAATTTCCTTAAATTGGAAGGCAATTTAGTTGTTTTTATAACAGCCTAAGACTGAATTGCTCTGTCATTTAGTTGCTAGAAACACCCGAATGGAGCACAAGCATCCAGTGGTGGAAAGCATCAAAGTATATTTATACAAGTACTGTATTTAAATATAAAGTTATTTGTATTTTCTCTGAGGATTTTCACTTTAACTAAACAATATTTATTTATTTAAATGTTTTAATTGCAGCCGCTAACTTTAAGATTTCAAATAAGTAAATTAGAAGATATCAAGTAAGAAAAAAAGAGGTGTTTTTATCACTTCTGCTGAACAGTAACGCTTCTTATATGTATTTATTGAAAACCCTTATATTTATCATACGACCTGTTGGAGAGTCTGGTACCCAGTAGATAGTATTGCTAACTAAACTTCTTCCACTTTGAAGTGCAATCCAGTGTAATGTGTAATCCAGTAACTACATCAGAACTTTTATTTTTATACTTACTGGCTAAATTTGTGCAGTTACACTATATAACTATATGAATGGCATTTTTGCTGCTGGGCTCGTTAGCCTTTGGTGCAGTTTATTTGTGCAGATGTGATCACAGCACTTTCACTCAGTTGTGGACCATGCAACCACCAAAAGATCCTTTGGAGGAGGTGGTCTTGGTGTGGGTATAAACAAACTCCTGAGTGATTTATTTCAGGTGAGAATGTGATCTAAGCCTGATCCAACCCAACTACCAGGTGTACACTATCCTGTTTCCAGGTATGCTTTCCATTCTGGGATGTGGCAGAGTGTCATAGCTGTGCAGAGCACATAAACTGTGCCAACTACCAGTAAAATGAACCATGGGCTCAATTGATATCCGCTAGTCCAGAACACAGCATCTTCTTCCTGTACTTACTTTTGCTAACCCCGCCTCAGACAGATCTGCCCAATAAGTAGACTTGAGCGTGGTTTGTAGTGACACGTTTTGATTCACATGGAGTTTTCTCTGTGTGAAAAGAAACCAACCCACAGCAAAAAACTGCAGCTTTACAAACTGATCAACTGATTCAAATTATAGGTGTGAAAATGCCCTGAAAAAGGGTCCAAGTACTCCTTCCAGGACTACCAGTGACTTACGGTGTTTTGTAATCCAGAATATAACTCCTCGTTCCTGTGCTTACTTTTGTGGCTCCTGCCTCAGACACGTCGGGCCAGTAAGCAGACTGGTTGTTCGTGATGCATTTCGGTTTGCTTGGAGTTCACTTGGAGTTTTCTTAGTGCGAAAAGAAACCAAACAATGGAAAAAATCTGCAAGTTTACAAGCTCATCAACTCAATGGGAGCAGAACGAACAAACTATAGGTGTGAAAACGCCAACTCCGGGGCGCCCACAAACTTCAGTCAAACTTCTCCTGTTTGTATTTTTAGCTATGGTGAAATTTGCACAAACTCCTGAAAAACTTGAAAACCGGATCCTTCAGAATTTCCTAATTTGTGTTAGAACAGGATAGACCTGCCATCTGAACAAACCCACCGTCACCGCTCACATATATTCACATATATTCACATATATTCACATATATTCACATATATTCACATATATTCACATATATCCTCACATCCTGACAGTTCATCTTCTGGGGAAAACAAAAATATATATAATGTTTTCTCTCTGGACCCAAACTTCAGCTACATCTCACAGTATGCTGACGCAACATTTTCGTCCTTCTATAGGAGGACGGCATGAGGGCCGGACACCTTAATTAGGTGTTCAGCTCCTAAGGAAGAGTTATTTCAATAGTAAAGTGTGGATTAGGTGCAAGTGATACCTGTGATCTGAGGAGAATGTTTTAATTTAAAGGCTGACTGCTCACTCTGTAGTTTCCCCCGCTTTTATTACCACAGAGAGAATGGATTTTTTTTTTTTTTTTTTCAAAAAAAGGATTTCTTTTAGGAACAGCCTCGGGTCCTTGTGGAAATGACTCTATCTCATTTTGAAATTTGCATGCTTTGACTAAATGAAGTAGCTCAAACAGTTTTCCTTCAGTGCCGTGGTTAATATGTTAGCACGGATACGGTAATTCATGTTTATTTATTCTTGGAAGCTTCGTCACCGATTGGGAGGCCTCGTGGGGTCCTGCAAATATGCCAACCTTGTCAGCTGTCTGATTGTTAGCAGGAGATATTTTAATGAGTTATTGACATTCTCATTAAATTTTACAGGTGAAGAAGATTAACCGGAATTTTCCAGTTAACCAGCAGGTAAGATGTTTTTCCTAATGCAGCGGCCAAGCTACTGTTGCGTCTTAAGATCTTCACTTTGCGTCGTCTGGCATTCATTTCATCCTTATCCTGAAAATCAGAAGTAAATATAACCAGTCAAGAAAAATAAATAAATTAAATAGAAGCCATCTATTGCAGCACAAGAAGAGCGTTTGCATCATTTTTGTCCGTCCACTGAGACATGATCAGAAAACTGTTTAAGTGCTTTCAGCCAGTTAACTCGCAGAGCGTCATCTTTCATTTAAAACTCCACAGTGAGGCTCTTCTTTGTTACTTTTTCCATCCGGTTTTCTAACGCGCGAAGAATCCACTTGACAATTCATTTAGGAAATTAAACAACATGAGGCGTGCTTGTCTCAAATCTTTCACATGCTAGCAAATTCTTTGACAAAAAAACAACAACAACCAAACAACAACAAAAAAACACACAAAGCAAAAAAACAATTTTCTCTTGGCGCAATCAACCTGTGGCTTCCTCAAGAGTGCTGCTATGATATGTTTAATATCTGAAGTGATGTCTTGCAGCTTTGCTTTCGTTTTCTTTATTTCCCCGTGCGTCTAGCCTCTTTTCCTTGTTGCGAGTGCTAAATTATAAAGCGTTTGCTGGGGTGGGCAAAAGAATGAAATGCAACAATGAATAAAACAGACAAAGTAACATCACATGAATGTCAGGACCCAAAGTTTCCCAGCAGAGTGCTGCACTTTAGCAAAAAGACCAGATACTAGTCACTATAGCTTGACAGGTGATATGAAGCAATAGTCAAATATATTTCAGTTCAGTTCAATTCAACACTTTATTTTCCCACAAGGTGAAATTAGGTTAACAACAGAGGCCACAACAACAAACACCTCAACCAGGTCGCTACAAAATCAGCCCCTCCACTGATGGTCCTTATTAGATATAACTTCTAAAAAAATGTCTTGTCTCTGCTTAAAGCAATGGGACAAAATGTTATAAACTATTTATTAAATGCTGTTTTAAAAGCTTAATAGGTAACTAAACCTGTCATACTGTAGTATTAAACACCTGTTGGCATTGTAGACCTTTGTGGGCAAATCTAATAAATTGTTAAACAAACTTTTGCTTTCTAATATTATCTTTTTATAAGTTGACTTTGGGAGCTTAATTTATCAGGTTTTTAAATCTGTTGGGAAAAAAAAGAAACTGATTTCAAATCCTAAAAGAAAAGTTTGTGATTTTATTAATTTCACTTATTCCCTGTCCTCTCTGAGATTTCACTCTCTAAGCTAAATGTGAAGCTACCACCCTCAGCATTGAGACAGGAAATGGGAAGAAAGGAAAGTCTTTCCAAAAATAACAAAATCCTACCAACATCTGTAAAGCGTACTGACTAATACCGTGTAGCTTATGTGTTTAATCTTTTCAAAAACACAGTGTAAAACAACAAGCCAGTGTCTTGCAGGAGAATTAAGTGTCACACACATAACACTGGTCGGGACCAGTGTTATGTGTGTGACAGGCAGAGTGTGGACCCAAATGCAGGATATAGAAGCAGAACTAAACTCAAAACAGCTTTATTGCTGGAAAACTCACAGGAAAACTAAAACGCAAAAGCCAAGATAGAGCTAGAGTTAAACATGCAGAGGACTCAGAATCTAAGAGGAAACAGGTAAAAGGGAACGCACAGCTCCAGAGGATGACATGAAAAAAATAACTGAGGATTTAAATGCACACATGAGGGAACAAGGCAGAGCAGAGAGACCTCATAAATCATTTCTTAAAACCAAAACAAATCATGAAGTCAGAAAAAGCTCAAAACTCAAAATGCAGGAACCTTGAAAACCAGGGTGCACACCATGCACCGTTCTGGACACACCCTTGAACATAGGCACATAATTTTTTTTTTAGATGTTTTAAAAAAAAAAAAAAATTAAAGTGGTGAGAATACAATTACAAATACAAATGCAATTTTAAACAATTAACATTAATTAATTGTTAATTTCCATTTCATCTAATTTGTTGTAAAAGCTACAGGAAACCACAGGGAGATGGGAAAAAGAGCTGTACGTACCTGTGGAGCCACACGTTTGAGACACCTGAGCTCAACTGAAAACAAATTTTAATTTAAATCTTTTGTTATTAATGGATCAAAGAACCCATAAAGTGTATTCAATGTGAATATCAGATCATTATTTCTCTAAAAGACTACAGTGCACTGCTTTTATGATTACTGCACAAGTTAAAGGCTCCAATTGAGTCATTTAGATTCGGTCAAATATCGCGGTACCGAATAACCACTAAATAACTAAAGTCTGTTTTTAGAGTTTTTCATCAACTTTTTAGTAGACTTTACAGAACAAAATACTACAGAGTGACATACAATATCATACCTTTTTATTGCTGTCTTTACCCTTTGATAGATTATCTACATGGGCTGGGTTGACGAGAAGGAGCAGGACTCCGTTCAGGACCGAATGTATTCACCAAAGTTCCTCGCTTTGAGGGGTTCCTCCCTCTTCAAGTTTTCAGCACCTCCTGTAAGTTTTCCTGCCAGCGTCTGCATTTGAATGCATGTCATTCAGCTCCATCGGGAGGTTTTCATTTGATGCTAATGTATTGTTTAGGGAGAAAACGCTTAGGCAAAAAGGAAGCAGCTCACTCATAATCATTTGTGCTGCATTGATCTTTCACTTGATTGATGGCGATCATTAAATCTGTTTACATTCTGCCAGCCACTTAGGTGATTATGATAAGAGGGATAAGCTGTCGATGGTCCGGGAGATGGGAAAAGATTGATAGATAACTGAAATTGCCTTCTCAATGTGAATGTGCTGATATAAATGGAAAATGCTAATATGAATAGATGGTGGGATGTAGGAGCCTGCCTATTCAGCAGTGAGGACCAGATTCTTTATTGTTGAAGTTACCTGTGACAAATATTTCCATTCACGTGGCAAGGAGACAGCTGACAACCATCCATCAATAACCGTGGGCACAAATGGCTATTGCACAGTCATGTTTTAGAAATCTGTGGATGGGCAGGGCAAGCCTTTAAGGCTTTGGATTTCAACCTTTCTACAAAAGTATAAAGAGTATAGGTTGGTAGTTTCTTTTTTGTAGACCAAAAATGTAAACGTTAAAGTGTAAAAGATTGATAAATGAGTTTATCTGTTGTGCTATTAGTTACAGTGTAACCTTGGATTTATTCTAAAATACAAAAAAATAACCAACTGTTTTACCAACATGGCAGCACGACTTTAAGTTTGTAAAATTGCATCTGAACAAACTCCAAGACTTACGGGACAATGTCCAAACCTGAGACGTTATCCACAATGCGCAACATCACAGCATAGCAGCACAAACACCTCATATGGACTGTCAAGCACGGTGGTGGAGGGGTGATGATTTGGGTACCCCGCAGTCACTGAGTCATCATGAACGTCAGACTGACTCTAGAAGCTAAAGTTTGTCCTGTTACATTAGATCATGTAACAGGACAGTGATCCCAATCACATCAGCAAATCTAATACAGGTGGCTGAAAAATGGCCCTGTCATGTTTCTTTCTGTTGTAAGCTCTCTATGGGGATTGGCTCTCTTTTTCAGGTGGTCATTAGAGGAACTGCAGTTTGTAGAGTTTATAGTAAATATAATTGCTCTTTATTTGGTTTTTATATTTAAAAATGAAAGACAAACTTAACATTCAATAGCTTTATGTTGTCCTGACATACAGGATTGCATAGAGCCCTGTGATTTGCATTTTCATCATCTTGGGTTATTTTGTTTGTTTGTTTTTGTTTTTTTCTTTAAAGTGGAAATTACAATATTTGGAGCTGGTCTGAAACTGCGTTAACTGATATTTAATAGGATGCAAATTCTGCCTAACAAAGGGAAAACTAACAACAAATTCCTAACAAAAGTCTTACAGGAAAAACTGGGTTTTATAAAAATTCACGTTGTGTGTACCAGGCTATAAAAATGTTTCTTTCTGTTGTAAACGTTCGATGGGGTTTGATTCTCTTATGGAGCCAGCCTCAAGTGGTCATTGGAGGAACTGCAGTTTGTGGAGTTTATAGTAAATATAGTTGCTTTTTATTTTGCTTTTATAGTTCAAGGATGAAAGACAAACTTAGATTTATGTTGTCCTGACACTGATCATTTTTGCAAACACTGCAATATTATTTAAAAGTATTTCTACCAAAGCAAACATATTCCTCAAATCAAATATGAATATTGGATGTGACATTTTCAGGTGACAACATGGGACTGGACGAGAGCAGAGAAAAGCTTTACTGTGTACGAGATAATGTGCAAGATTTTAAAGGTACGTCGGTCCTTCTTTTAATCTGCTTCCCTGAACATTTACAGAAGCATCTTTCACACCGGATACACTGAGAATACTAAGTAGCAAACTGAATCTGAGGAATGCCCTTATATAACTCACTTATTAATTTGCATGTGTTCTTTTCCAGTCCCACAGAGACACTCAAGGTTCACATTTCATTGTTCATTCTCTCCAGGTTCGAGGTCACTTTGAATTTCATAGTGGGAATTTATCTTGAGTTCATTATCTAGAAACTCATTATGGTAAACCTAATTCATATAGATTCACATATTCAATCAGATATACACTAGGCTGACCTTAGCCTGCCTGTACAATTTAGGTTATATAAAGCTATGCAAAGACCCATTAGAGGAAAACATTGTCTGCTAAAATGCTTTAGTAATTTGTTTCAGGAGACTGCGTTGCTGTACTTATTTTAGGACAGTGACCTTCTGGACAAGAGGAAGCACTGCTTCAGTGTTCAGACAGAGAGCGGGGAGGACATGTTCTTCAGTGTGGAGCTGGAGTGTGAGCTGCTGATCTGGGAGAAAGCTTTCCAGATGGCCACTTTCCTGGAGGTGGAGAGGATACAGGTCTGGGTCTGAACAGCGGGAAACGTGCCGGGAATTGCGACAGTTTAAATCTTGCATGCGGTTCCTTCTCAGTTGGTTTAGTGCAGAGATTGATAATGCCCGGGGGACTTTTCAGCAGAAGAGCAAATATACTCTTGTGTCCTTATGTAACTCCTGTGGGTGACATCTTCTTTTCTTGTTTTGCAGTGTAAAACGTACGCCTGTATTATGGAAAGCCACCTTATGGGACTCACTATTGACTTCGGCATGGGCTTTGTGTGCTTTGATGCTGCTTCAAAGGTGAGTGAAGGACAGTGTTTTGTCATGAATACAAATATGGGACACTTACAATAGGAGATTTCAGACATTATTATTTTACCCAGTTTGATGAATCTAATCATGACGCCTCGGCTTCCCTTTTCCTTTTTATGGTGCTGTTAACTTATTCTGCACTGTGTGCATTTTGAGTTTGACCACATTCGTTTTGACAGCTGGTTCCCCCAAGCTCAAACCTCTCACTCCTGCCTGCAGTTCATTTTGGCCTTTCACCAGGTCTTAGAGCAGACTACTCAACTGGTGCACATTATGTGGATGAGCAGGACACAAGCACTGCCATATTGTTCTCTAAGATTTTGGCCCTTATTCCTGCAATATGAAGCTACAGTGTCCCCCGGGGATGATAAAAAAACATTGCCAGAATATTGTTTACAGGCAGAAATGCACAAATTGCAATCCAAATGTAAACTGCAAGTGCAGACAAATATATGGAGCAGAATTACTCCATGATTGAAAGCTGGAAATGACAGAATTAAAAAAACAGGTTAATGTGAATTTTAGTGGGGAAGAGAAAAGGCAGAAATATAACTGTGAGATGTTGAAAAGTGTCTCTGTTTTGTTTTTTTTATCAGAATCTGCCTTTCCATAAAATATCTTAATGAAACATACAATTAAAAGGTGAAAACTCAGTATAGTAGATAAGATAAGAAATGGAGAGAATATGGCAAATACAAGAACAGTTATAATGTAAATGTGGTGAGAACTTGTGTGTAGGACAGTCCTGTCAGGCTTACAGGGAGTCAGAGATCTTGTTGTAAACTGCACTATTACACTGATGCAACACAAGTATTAAAATCCTCCACTTTTGCAGACAGAGTTAAAAAAAAAAAAAAAAAAAACACATGAGAAAAAAAAAACATAATTTTTTGTTGATGGTTGGTTGTTTGGAGATTTTAAATCAAAGGGCCACTCGTGCATCATAAAAAAGAAGTATACCCTGGAAGAAAGGAGCCTTTGTGTATCCTCGTTGTAACAGTGATTTATTTAGGAAACAGAGAAATCGTGGCTTCCGCTGACACTCTTGCTCTTGTTAAACATCAAAGACCCTGATGAATTCACTGTGGTGCTTTTTTTAGGAAAAAACTGAGGTGCTTATAGTGTTGTTTAACCTATACAAATAGGCAAATATCAAGCAATAGGTCACTATGTTAGATAACTTTTCTTACTGGAGACAAAGTATGCAATCAATGAGAAAACATCACATCTTTAAAATCTTCTTGCTGTTTATTTTGTTCTGTTTTACTGGCCAGTTCATTAGATTCAGCTGCTTGGTAACAAAAATAACTAATCAGCCCATCACAGGATCTGCAGAAGTTCAAACTGAGTATCAGAATGGGAAATGAAGGTGATTTAAGGGACTTTGAACATCGGCTGCTCTGAGTATTTCAGAAACTAGGATTTTCCTACAGAACTGTGACTAGGGTTTATAGTACAAGGTCCAAAAACGAGAAAATATCCTGTGGCGGTTCTTTGGGGTAAAGTGCATCAAAGGATCAAAGATCAAAGGAGAATGGCCAGACTCCCTCCAGCAGATGGAGAGGGAACAGTAATTCAAATAACCATGCGTTACAACCAGCATGCAGAAGAGCATCTCTGAATGGTATGGTCTCTGTAGCAGAAGACCATACCAGGTGTCAAACTGAGGCTACAGTTCACAATGGCTCACCAAAACTGGACAAGAGAAGATTGGAAACATATTGCCTGGTCTGAAGAGTGTCGATTTCTGCCCTGACATTCAGATGGTAATGTCAGAATTTGACGTAAATAACATGAACAGATGGATCCATGCCTCTTTGTGTCAGTGGTTCAGACTGGTGGTAGTGGTACTGATGGCCTGGGGGGGTATTTTCTCTGCACATTTTGGGTTCCCGAATATCAACTGATCATTTACACACCAAACCCTTCCTGGGTAATGCTGCTAAACCTGTCCATCCTTTTATGACCACGGTGTATCCATCTTTTGATCGTGGCTTTCAGCAGGGTAACACACAATGGTCACAAAGCTCAAATAATCTCAAACTGGTGTCTTGAGCATGACAATGAGTTCTCTGTACTCAAATGGCCCCCACAGTCAGTAGATCTCAATCCAATAGAGCACCTTTGGGATGTGGTGGAACGGCAGATTCACATCATAGACGTGTAGCCAACAACTCTGACCTGTGTGATGATTTCATGTCAATACAGAGCAAAATCCCTGAGGAATTAGTACAATACTGAAAGAAAGAGGTGGCCAGCAGGAACTAAGAGGGTATAGACTCGCCTAATAAAGTGGGCGGTGAGTTATTTCACAGTTAATTAGATCATTGTCCCTGAAATGAACAGCATAACGAAATTAGAGGTTTTTGTATAGTCGGCATATGATCTACTCACTGCAAGCAGCTTTTCCTTATCAAGCATTACAGTTGCCCTGTGAATGAAAAATAATATCTGATTTCAATAAACAGAACATGTAAAACAAAAGAGCCAAATAAATGATTGTTACAAACATTCTCATTATACAGGTCATTAGGCACTCCTATTGCTATATTTTGGATTGTAATACTGAAGTAGCCCTGTGCAAGCCTTGGTTCAATGGTGCAAGCAATCAGAATGGAGAAGCTGTGATTTAGCTCAGGATTTGTAGTAATTTAATCAAATCATAGGGCGTCAATATTTACTTGTTTCTTTTCATCTGTAAATGAAAAGCAAATTAACGTGTTGATTTCGTGGTACAAAATAAAAGAGGAAAAGTAAACGCAGGAATAAAAATGTTACAGTTCAAATGAGCATTGCACTGGTCGGGTGTGACCTTACAAGGAAGCTGATTTTGTTCTAAATCTTTCATGCAAAAAAGATACAGAATATGAAATGCGGTGATTGACATGAAGGAGATGGTGATATCGGCACCTCTGACAAGGTTAGCGGGAGCCAGATTGAATTTTAAAGGTAAAGCAGAGGAGATGTGACATTTCTGAGGTTGCACGCCGAAATTGCTTTGTGAATATCTGCTATAAGTAAAATAAAAAAAAGGTTCCTCTGTATGGCATGGCTAAAAGATTTAATCAGACTGATGTTGCAGTTTTAATTAGGCTGCTGGGAGTTGTTTCGACAGTATAGGAGTGTGTGCATAACTCGGCTACAAGAGGAGCCTTGAAACTGAGTCAATGCACAGCTTTTGTTTATTCGGTTCGGCATTAATTGAATCACCGAAGCTCTGCTATTCCAGGTGAAGTTAATGTAGCTGGTTAAATTTCCCAGTGGCAAAAATAACACTCCCAACAACCAGTTTCTCGTTGATCTGCTGACGTGCCCTATTTCTCACCGGATCCGCGTGAATTTTAACGTGAATAATTCAGGAAAAATGTGACACCAGAAATGACTCACGAACCGCGGTAAATAAAGACATATTGTATTTGGTTTAGTTATGTTGATGCTTTTGCGTTTCAGGCAGTGCTGTGGAGATACAAGTTCTCCCAACTAAAAGGGTCGTCTGATGACGGAAAAAGCAAGATCAAGTTTTTATTCCAAAACCAAGACTCCAAATCTATCGAAGCAAAGGTAATTAAATTTGATGGATGCTTAATGTTGCATGCCAGGAAATAAGTCAACAAGATTTTCAAAGCAGCACGGTTCTATAAAAATTAATCGCTTGTGTGTGATTTGAGGATTGATTTTCTGTCTCTCTCAGGAGCTGGAGTTCTCAAACCTCTTTGCAGTGCTTCACTGTATTCACGCTTTTTTCGCTGCCAAAGTCGCTTGCCTGGACCCGATGTTTGTGGAGAGCCAAGGCACCGCGACTACCACTGGGATCGCTTCTCTTTCCAGCCTCTCCTGTAATTCACAGACACCTAAGCTGAAATACGCCACTTGACAGGTGCTGCGTTCACTGACCCCCTTTAAAAAGGACGCTGCATTTCATCATGAATGTGGCCTGTGTCGATGGTGGACAGGAGACCTGGAGCACGTACACACTCGGACATTATGGGCGGCAGCTGTGCGCGCTGCTGGAATAAAAGACCCCTTTGTGAGGGATTACTTGACGTGTCTGCAGATTTCTCAGCTTTCTGGAGCTACTGTGGGCTGAAACCTCACAGAAACACACAAACGGACAGATAAGGTGTGACTAAAAAGGTTTTTTTTTAATGTGATTTTGTCTCAGACATCCTTATAATCGATTACAAAAGAAAATGCAGTTCTTTTCTCAAGGCAATCTGCTTTTCTATGTAATTTTATTGACCACTTGGAGTTTAAGCAACATAGATTCTAGCCTTTTGCCCCACTTCAGATGGTACATAACTTGAATTTCTGCAAGGTAAAGCGTGAACACCGGATATGATGGTATGGTGTGTAATTTTTGATACTTGATAACTTTCTTTTTCTTTTTTCTTGTGTGTTTTTAAGGTGGAAACTTTTATCCATAATTCAATTTGCTGAAAGAAAAAAAGATTTATTTTTTTTTCAAATTAGAGTCTGACTAAAAGCTAAATGGCAACATCAGTTTGGTCATATAACACAAAATCAGTTTAATTTTGACAAAATTTAATTACACAGACATTCGCTGGCAGTGTTGCTGGATGAAATGGATTTCTTTATATTAATTTCTTCTTTTCTTTATATACCTGTGTGAGGTAAGAATATGTCTATGTCTTGGATTACTGGCTATGAAGGCACTTTGACGATCAGCTTCACCATCAGCTCAGCCACAAAGGGACGAAAACACTCTAAACATGATTAGAAACACCTTCCACGATGTTTATAGCATTTTTTATTTTTTACCCCAAACTTGATTATGTAAATAAACACTGACATTCAAATGAACTCAAAGAATTATAAATTATGGTGATTACTTGTAGGGATTAAGGCATTTGTTAATTTGATGTGCACCCTAGACAACTAGGTAGATAGCTCATAACCTTGTGCTCTCTTCATCATTTACTCTATGGACCAATTTAGAGGAATAAAATCAGCTATGGTGTATTTTTGAAATATTTTACCTTTGCTTTTTTTTGACCTGTAAATAAGACAAAGAGAAACTTTACATTCACAAATGAGAAAACAGGGGGAAGGAAGATAGAAATATGTAGCACCGTTGCCTCCAGATGTTCCAGACACCCCTTTAAACTCTGCACAAACTGTTTGTAATGCTGCAGAGCGACAGCTAAACTATCATTGTCAAAAAGAGTTCAGGTCAATTAGTGCAATTAGTGATGCTCTTACCTTCCACTTACAAAGAGGAATCCAAACACAAGGGGCCCGTTGGAAAGTAAACTCCAGAGGATTGCAAATTAAACGGGGTCAGTGCTTTGTACTGTGCGGCCTTGTTAAGCTGATATGAGTGTCTGATGGGAACTAATGGTGGTGCAGTCTATGCAAAGAAAGTCTGAGCTTTTGTGCTTTAAAATTATCCTGGTCGCATATACCCTTATAACACGAGATCTACAGAGTGAGGTGGATTTTATTTTTTGCAGATGTTTTATTAACAAATATCCTGTGTAATAAATGAATAAATGACACCTTTTATATCATGGCTCACTTGTGGTCGGCTTTACTTTTTTTACAGTTTCTGGGTACGCCGCTGATTTTACGAAGAGAACTCGCTTTACTTTTCTTGAGAAGTCCTCAAAGTTGTATTTTAAAATTCTAGCACATATCCGCAGTATACAGCAATTTTGTCAACTTTCTTTTTTTTTTTTTTGTCAGCGCTAGAGATGTCATTATACTCATCTTTGCTGAGGTTCATAAAAAACTTTTAACACTGAATAAAAGATGCTGTTGAGTACTCAAAGTCAAGATTTCTCCTCTGCTGCTCCATTTTCACATATTCATCTTTGTGTCTGCCTTTTGTCTGTCCCCACAGTGCGCCGCTAAGCTCCCTTTAAAGTCAGAGAAGTCTATTTTTTTTCATATCTGTGCAAATTAAATAATCAATTTTAAACAAATGTAAAATCCAATAGTATATGTTTGACTTTTTTTCATTAGTTTTAGTTTATTTTAAACTTTTATTCTCAGTTCAGATCAGCTCACATTTACTTTAGTTTTTATTCTTTGACATTGTTACACTGTTACTTTTAGCTTTTCGTTATTTTAATGTGGATGGTGTATGTCAGACCCAAAGTTTGAGATGTTTACATCAGGTATTACGGGACTAACACACACAACTGAGGGCACTTTGTACATATTTATATTTTAGTTTTGTTTATATTTTCTCATTTTATATTAAAACACACACACACACAGATATATATATATATATAAATATAAATATAAATATATAAATAACTACAGTATTACAGCTTAAAGGGTTTGATCTGGCAAGAATAAACTACTTAAAATTACATTAAAAACTTAGACTGGACCAACTAAGGAGATGAGATGTCCTGGGAAGAACTGAGTAAACCTTTACCGCTTCCATAGGGCTTAAGAGGGTAAGTAGCAGTCATCACTGATCATCAGCAAATGTGAGCACCTCTATAAAAGCAGAAGT